>DWEC01001047.1:0-14309 GCA_018245735.1 Microceris miodesmiata
GTTTATGCCCGTAATCTCCACGCTGGGCATGCGGGTTGGAGATCGCAGGACACAGCTTTTCGCACCGCCGACGCTGCCGCCCGTCGGCGGCCAGGCCATTTAGCCGGGCCTGTTTAGGCTGCGATATACCGCACTCAGCCGGTCACTAGCACCTCATCTCTTATAGCAGGGTGTACCAAGTGCAGGTGAGGTTGGCTTGGGTTCCTGAGATGGTGATTGGAACCCCTTACACCCCCTTACAACTTACATTTGTATGAGTATAATTACGAGTATCTCCTTCTTTTCTAAGACACCACGTACGCTACATACCATGAATAAATGTATTTCTTCCTTCCGCTCTGTCAAACTACAAGTACGTAATAAGAAGAACTTTTATAAAAATGTGCTTGTATGTGAATTGTATTGAAACAAACCTGTTTCCATTACATCAATTACGTGTCAACTACAATTATTGGTGGTATTTCAACAGGAACCTGATACTTTGTGAAGAAGCAACAAGTGCATTGTTAAAAAAGCACTATTTCCATCGAATCCAGTTCTTTTAAACGAAACCTGTTCACATGTAGTGACACAGTTTTTAATTCTCTATTTAGAATCGGAAATATTAAATCGAATGAACAACTTAAACCTGTTTAACTTCACACATTGACATCTCCTACCCTTACATTTGCATAAATTAAGTTAAAATTACGCTTAGTTGATACAAGGAGTAAATAATTTGAAATAAACATACATAATGAGGTGCCTATTTATGATTGATAAACTAATTCACTAAGATACGTTTGGCAATAAGAAAATTATGTTCAAGTGTCATTGTGGATAATTCTTTTAATTTAAATAATGATTATTATAAAATCACGCCAAGTACTTTAGTGAATATGGAAAGAGCACCAAGTGCCAAATACGAGATCTTTACAGACAATGATGTACATTCCCCAATGTCTCATAATAATTAAAATAAATAACTATTTATATCTACAACAAATATGTTTTAAATAAGATATAGTTTAAAATGTTTTATTTGTGAAATAAGTAATTAAAATCGTCAGCTATGCCCTTAATGAGAAGAATTATGTAAGCTGAAACTGTACACAGATTTTCCCACAAGATTGTAACAGCTCGCACAGGTGTGCACATTTCATTCGCCTCTATGAGAATCTCACAAACAAAACTCAATAAAGACTTCAACGAAGTACACGAAGAGTGCAATTACTTGCTAACACAACTTATTAGCGCGATTAATTAAAATACCACGCAGCAATCAAGTAACCAACGTTACTGATGATTTTTAATTGCATTAGATCTTTAGCTTCATAGATGTTTGTTTAACTTTTTGGTAAAATCTGTGCCTGAAATGTGATAACATAAATAAATTTATTTGTCAATGATTTTTAACATTGCACATACAAATGTAGAGCTATATTGCTGTAGAGTATGTTCATGAAATATAATAAATCATACTTATTTGTTAATTATTAACGAACTTTATTCATTTGCGAGTATTTTTACAAAGGTATTACACGAAAGAAAGTGAATGAGTTATCGTAAATATAGCGCACATGCTTGGTGAAAGTATCAAGGATTTAAAGATCAAATTGCAAAAGAATACTGCTAAGTAAATCAAACGTATGACGCATCACGCCGCTAAAACTTCGTATCACACAGACGACCGAGATACGATAAAATCTCTATATAAACCACTTTTACGACTTTAAATACAGTTAGAGCTCAGTAAGAAAGTTAATGTCTTCGCTTTGTTGAAACTAAAACTATGTTTTTTTTCTGTCGGCCAGGGCGATTGGCGTTATACATTTATTTCTTGTATTTTTGTAACGCTTTTTTTAATGACACCAAACCAATTTCAGTTTCTTTTTAAAGTATCGAACACAGCAGACGATATCTGTATACAGGTTGTTTTAATCATAAATGAAAAAAAAATCAGTCTAGAATAACGAGGACATTTTTAATTGCAATGATTTAAGTTCTTTTATTGTTGCTGATTTAACCTGATGATAAAAAATTGTAATGTATACAGTTCTAATAAAATTGTTAAGTAATAAAAAGTAACGAGATTAAACACAATAAGATGATCGCTGACTTCCGCTCGATTCAGATATTCATGTCAATGATTTTATTGTGATATTATCGTGATGATCCAATTTCTGGAGATATTATCTGTTTCTGCAGCGAACTTGAATATAGCAACACTGAATCCAGCGCCCAACATGGAAGCGGTCCGTTAGAATTCTTTTCGCAAACAACTGACAACGGACACGCCTCGATACGCTATCACACCAAATTTTACGCCTATAATTACAAATTAGTGGATACTCGGATAGCTGACCAAATGTTTAAGACTAGGTTAAGGTTATTACTTTGTTTTTATATTGTTGTTTTTATTAGAACACTCACATTTCTACTCAAATTTTTAAGACGAGATTTATTGGCCTTAATAAAACAAATTCAATAGATTTTGACGATAGACTTGTTTCATGACGAGAGATTCAAAACGGTAATTTTCTTGCGCATTTTGTCACACTTTAAAAATCAGAGTTTTATAAATCGATACGGAGTAATTTACTCACAGTTACCACGCTGTGCCAAGGCAGCGCGTTGATGTCTTTTGTTCTATCATTTTGATGTAGTCGTATTTTAACTCGATTAAGCAAGACAACTTCTATTCAATAGCCATTCATTCGTTTTAACTGTATTAGTAATAGACTAAATCTCTAAAGTATATTTGTCGGACCTACTCGCACTATGGAAATAGGTTATCAAATCCACTGCCAATACAATATAAGCAAAGATGTATTCTCGTGATTTCTATACCAATCGATGTCTGATTGTCTCGGCACAAGTTCTGACAGGAAACTTCTATAGCTGTGAACTTTCTTAGATAAAGAGGGTAATGTCCGTCATTCAAGAGTTGTGAAACAATCGTACTGCGACGTGACTTATTCTGATGGCCACGACGAGCGTTGACAGCGTGGATAATGTTATCGTTGTCTATCGTGGCGACGATCAGGAACTAAGCTTGGAATCAATCCTGGTTGGCCGGGGAGCGGCGGGTCACTGACCGCTCCGCACGACGTCTCCACTATTATATAATATCGAACTGGCCACACTATAACTTGCAACAAAATTATACTACCAATTAACCTAACAAA
This sequence comes from Microceris miodesmiata, assembly GCA_018245735.1. NCBI lineage: Eukaryota > Metazoa > Arthropoda > Insecta > Lepidoptera > Hesperiidae > Microceris > Microceris miodesmiata. The sequence continues at coordinate 3,168 of DWEC01001047.1, forward strand.
AGACATTATTCAACAACAAAAAAATAATTAAACCTCACCATGTATCAAACCTCACAATAATGTAACATTACTAAAGAATTTAATAACATGTACAATAAGTGCCGCTAGACTACCTAAATGAAATCCCTATAATTAAATTACTTCATCCTACGTGCTAACTGTACACTAAATATTTCCGAATGAAATTCTATCGAGCAGCAGTTCAATAAACGTTGGTTTCGATAAAAAATGCTAGTGCGGTTTCAATTCCGACCGCATGACAGGACTAGAATTACAAGGAAGGAACGTCACTGCGGAATCGAGGAAAAAAATGTTGATCGGCGAGAAATTAGATAACTTTACACTTCACACGATACCTATTGATGGAATTTTTACGCAATAATTGATATGAATTAGGTTTTATTAAATTTTATTTTATTTTATAATTGATTTAGCATGAAATTTTCATATACAATTACATGTACTTCACATTCTTAATGATAAATGCAAATTAATTTTTACATTGAAACAGTAATATTTTAAAACCAACAGTTAATCTCGCATGTATTGATAAATCAGCCATAATTCGCGATACAATTGTGCCATGTCGTTGATCGAGCAGCAAGGAGCATACAAGTGTTTGACTAGTAATTAATTAGCTCGAAGACGAAAATAGTCACTGTGCCCACTATTACGACATGTAGGCTTAATGCTGTTCTGGAAGGTTTTGTCCCGACATGTATACATTTTACAAGAATACATTAGTGTACAAGTTGGTAACTTTCCATGTTCTGCTTAAAAGCTCTGTCTTGTTAAAGTCTACGTGACTCTGATAATAAAAATGTTTTAGCTTCTCGCATCGACGCTCAACTTGAATTGTAACATTGATGATTTACTATAACTATACTTCCAACGTAATTACGAGAGTGATGGGTATACAAGAAACACTTCAGGTCTGTTAGGAAGGAGATTTATGGCACTTGGTATTCTCTGAGTACCCAGTAAGGGATTTGGCGTCACGATATATCAATATCAATGCTATAAGAATCAGAGTTATAAGGAATATGCTTATAAAATTTAGATATCGAAAATTACAATAATATTTTATTGATATCTTTAGACTACGTAATTCTTGTAAACACACGTACTTTTCCATACGCATCATCACATGAAAAACACCACTGTCACTTATGTTCAATGATCACAAAAATCTCAAAGTTGTAAATTGCAATTACGGAATTAAAAGTAAAAAGTATTTTAATTACTTTTACATTCCAAACATATCAATGTGCCGCTACTACATTAATACAGCTATCACAATTACCAGTGACACTCATATTAAATCACGTTTTTTGGATGATTCACAAAACCAGAAATAAAAATTTTCGCACGGAGAACGCAAATGAATTCGATATGAAACGATCTCACAAATTTCTTATTTTCGAATTCACCGTAGTATCATTGGTAAATATATGTGAAATTTGCGTTCCATCAGAAGAAAGTATATTATTTTATTTGGTCATTAATCACATGCATATGAAATTAACTTTATTTAATAAAAGCTTGTTTTAAGTGTGTAAAGATGTCAATACATTCGAAATATTGCTGTAAGTTGAGCTGAAGGGGTCAACGTAGTCATGCTCTGGCTAATGCGACTAGTGCTTTCAGGTCTCGTAACGAGGAGAGCGACGCCACCGACATGATTCTCAAGCTACTCTACGCATCACTGATCGCCGAATAACATGTCATTATACTTATTTATAGACGTTGCCATACACAGTAATATTAAACATATAATTTTTTTTAATTCAACCCATTACAAATCCACTGTTGGAATACGGGTCTCCTCTCATATTAAGAAGATTAAGGCCATAGTCTGCCACGCTGGTCAAGTGCGGGTTGGCAGACTTCACACACCTTAGAAAATATTTTTTTATTTTTTATTTTTATATGTTAATGTTTTAATGTTTATATGTTTAGCACAAATGTTTGTACTGTGTATGGCAACATTTTCCGGAAATATTGTTTGTGAGTGATGAGCACGAATATTTATTCTCTGTAAGGCAGTATTTTCGGAGATTATTTTATTAGCAGTTTCCAAAACAAGAATTATTAAACAAGGTTGAAGTTGTTCAATATTTTACTTTTAATACCCAGCTTATCTTACAAAGCTCTAAGTAAAAACGTAAGCAGAATTCGCTCGTTTAAAGATTCGTTCACTATGCTTAAAGCCTTAAATCATTTAAATCATTTTTATATTTATAGTTAACATTACAGCGTTGTTTCAATAAAATAACTGTTTATTATTTTCATATCTATTACCGCAAATACATACGTATAAATACCACGTACATATCTTTTTAATCTTTATACAATTATAAACTCTGTGAACGTGCTTGGACTTTATTATCGTGGCTCTTTTGTTAATTCTTTAAATAACAATATTTCACGTGAAAGTGCAAGGTCGACATAAACCTAAGGTCACTGGCAGACATTGTCTTTATAAATACAATATAGAGATTGTAACTTTATTGTTTTATGTAGGTCATAAAGTATATTAAAAAGAAATTCCATTCCAGTTGCATTGTCTATGCACAATAGTAACTTTATGTACAACATTGTAATATTAAAGATAAAAGCTCCTGAACTCTATATATTGAAGGCTACATAAACGTAAATGAGACGTAGCATGAAAGTTAATGCTCATTTAAACATTAAAAGCTACGACTAATCGAGGTACACGATACCAAAAAAAACTATTGTCATGATTTGTAAGACTCGTATATTGATAAGTAACTTGTATAGCTCATCAACTTCTCTAGCTGAGCGTGCATATGTTATTTGAGCATTAATCTTCTCATGTCAGCGTAAGTTCACGTTTCCTCTATGGGAGAAAAGTTGATAAGTTTGAATTAACTTTGCAATAAAGACAAGTGTAAGAGGGCCAGCATGATTATGTGAGCTCCTGGTTGGTGTACCGAGTATTGAAGCTAGTACACTTTCTCGTTTATTCATCAGTTTAGTGGGTCGTGAACGGCGACGTGCGAGCGGCGCGCACGCTCCGCTCTCGGGACTCTACATTATATCCATTATTTCTCACAATACACAAAATTTTTCCTTCGCGCGATCCATGCTACCAGTGAAAGTCTGGCTTTTGATACCATTTAGGTATTTAAGTAACGGAAACTTCGAATGAACGCCGTTAACATATCTCAGTACAAATGTTTAATATGCTGAATGCTTCTATGAATATTTTAAAAAATATCGAATGCCAACACAGAGTCAATAAGTAATTTAGGTGTTTGTGTAACTTAATTAATCAGATTATATCCACTGACATACTTAAAAATTATCTTGAACGCGGTTGAAGCTGAACAAAAATATCAACACCAGTGCGATTTACATAACCTAGAAATGTTCTGTTTTCTTATGGCAACGTTCACACATTTATTTCTGAATCATTATTATAACCTACAAGCTAAATTTATTGAATCATATTTGTAACACAAAATCTCTTATACTAAAATGTAATATTGCCTATGTTTTGATAACTGACATTTGGGCGGACTGAGGTTTTAAAATATCAGCCTTATCCATCAAACCCACACACACGAGTCGCATTTATGTCGACGAGCAGAATGACGTGGAATGACAAAAATCTCAGCATAACTGTTCTTCGTAGACGCAAGTCACCGTAGAAAAATCGTGGATTACTCGTATGCTGTTAGAATTACTATGAAGGTCTTGATAAAGGTACTTTTATTTGTTCTATGAGGTAAAGAAAATGTGTTAATATTAACCTCATTTAACTGCTCATTGACTTTGCAAAAATTGTTTTTATTGTACATCAACTAATTTGCATATCACTATTAAACTTAATCTTCGACGCGACCTCGTTACGATGGAGAGGAGCTCATAAAGAAGGACTACACACAGACTCGAAACTAATTAAATCATTCCAAAAAAAAATTGTTAAGCCGTTAGGTAATTTAATCAGGCATATTGCTTTGTAATTGTATCACAATACATGCATAGTCCATGCCCTATACGGCCAAATGCCCTGGCCGCCTATGGGCAGCAGCGTCGGCGGTGTGAAAAGGCGTGTCCTGCGATCTCCAACCCGCATGCCCACCGTGGAGATTACGGGCATGAACCCCCATTTTGGGGGAGGCCTATGTCCAACAGTAGACTAAGATAGGCTGATGATGATGATGATGATAACATTCATAGTTACAGTAGCGATCAACAACACGGATTAATTCTGGCAATTTGCGTACTGAACAAAATTACCTGTGGCAAACCGTATTTTCTTGGAGAATTCCATTGGCGTATTTCTAATTTTGAAATAATATATTAGTGTAAATGCAATAACAAATAATTCCGTTTCGCTATTCGTTATAAATGATATCTGAGGTATCATCTTTTCGTCTCTACCATAGCTAGAGCAACGAAATTGCTTAAACGTTTTAATTTATTTTTATTGCAAAAGAAATTTGTGTAATTCGGTCCTGAAGCGCGCAACGGAGATTGAATTACATGGCTATTAGATCACATTCGGTCGAGACGGCACGCGAGGCACTAGAACGTTTTATCTCGTCGTATTCTTAGATACATATGTACATCTGCAATGTGCAATTTATTACGATTGAAAAATATAATTGAGCCGGCCATCTCCTGTGTCCAACACCGCAAATAGATTAGTTTTATGGTCAAGAAAAATAAGTTTACTAGATGGAAGATTATAGGGTAAACTTTACGACGCAGTCAAAGTCAATTTAGTTTTCTGTTATATTGTATGTACTTGTAATGTATAGAGAAAAGTCAATTTTGTACGTGAGTATTGTGTTGCGTAATATTTAGAGAAAATTACATTTCAACAATACGTGAGGTACCAATGTTTACAATAATATTTTTAATATTAATATTTTTAATACATAATATTGTTACTATTTATAAATGATAGGTCTTATTAGATATCTACTGGTATCATAAGCGTTAAACATTTTGTGCTATAGCTTTTATTTGTAATTTTCTTGACCTCCTATCCTTAAATTCAAATACAAATACAAAATAACTGTAAAATATATAAAGTGGAGAAACACGGCAAATTTATAAGCCCTAAGCATGATTTTGCGACGAATATGGTATTTCGTAGCACGAATCACGTTTTCGTGACAGAGCGGGCCGCCCGGGTGCCTTTATAACAAATGGCCACGACGTGTCCGAGGGGACAGTCCGACAATCGTTGAATCGGTAACAAGATGTAACTGTAGCTCAGTACCGCCATAGGTATTAAATAAAAATGTGATTCATTATGGAATTGCGAGATAGTTGTGTGTAGTGTCGCCGGTGCGGACGCAGAGAGGGCACTGGGTCGGGGGAAAGTAGTGGGGCCCCGAGTGCGCGTGCGCAGTGCATGCCGGCGCAATTACTCGTACATTCACGTACTGCCGCACTGTGTCGCCGTGCGATTTAGAAATCGCCTACACCTAAACACTTCATACAATAGCAAATATTTCAAGTAACGAGAAGTGCGAACGAGACTGCGAGGAAAGTGATGCAAAAACGGAATTTTATTGTTAATTATAAACGTAAAAGTAATTCAAAAATAATTTGCCATTATGTTGTATAACGACAATATAAATCAAGTAGTTGTTCATACTTAAGTTAAATGATTAAGATAGCCAAACCAGCTGAAGAGGCTGTAATAATTAATGTAAAAGAAGCACGTTACACGTACAAGGACGGATAATGCGCACTCGGTGCGCTCAGTCTACCTTGTACGGGATCTGGCATAACGATATAGTAATAAAAAAAAACAATAAACTAATCTACAAATACGTTACAAAGCTATAAACATGTAAAAATACAAACTAACCGGACTATGAAAACTCAGAATTAAACAAATGTATTCATATCACAAGTTTTATGAATTTAACACGGCGCGATCTCTCACGTAATGCAACTAAAAAGCTATAACAGTTTTTCTTAGGAATGAAGTCCTACTTTTACGGTTCCGTCAACACGTACCGTGTCTTATCGTCGCAATACAACAATCCTATTCTCTTACGTGAGCTACGTTTTGCGTAGCAATAGTCTGTGTCGGCGATAGAATAATCGGCGCGACGTGAAAATTCCTTTATATTATGTACCCGAATTCTTTGCAAAATATATTATTTTATTATATTCATCTCCCAAATACTGCAAATATGTTTACCTTACCACATTTAATATTTGTAAAAATATATAACACACATAATTGCCAATATATAACAAGTAAATCATTAAATTAACTTGTTATATTTTGCAGATAATGGATTAACTTGTAAGACGTCTCCATAGATTCGGTAGGAACTTTCACGTCTTCGAAATATACAAATTATTTTTAATATTTCTAGTACGTATACTAACACTTTAACTATGATGATAATACTAACAGTCCATATTCCTGCGACCCAATACAATTCAACAATAGGTAATGATCTAAAGATCATTAAAATTATTTAAACTTATTATTTCATTAAAATTCATACTAACTGTACTAACGTCATATAAAAAGTCTAACATTACACAAATCAGACTGAACTCATACTAACGGAACTAACTATACTAATATTTCTGAACCGAGAGACCAGTTTGAGGTCGATTGCAGATGTTTATAGACTCTAGCAGCTAGTTGCAACCGTTGTCTGCTCATTTGCTACTTTCATCACTTAAAAATATTACTATCTAATAAAACCGTCATACATAGTACAGTCTTGAATGTAGCGCGTCGTTTAGTACATGATTTATGGCAACCCTGGCATACATTTAAAAGAACTGTCCGACTACAATGATGTGTGCAATCTAACAACGCGATAAATTGCATTAGCACAGCAGCTGCCTTGTACTTAACACCGTAACTTATAACCGACATAATAATGAACTCGGAATCAACAACTCTCTACGAGCATATCGCAAAAGTCTATCAATCAGTGGAAACTATGATGAATGATATTTGAAGTCCCCGAAACCAGCGCGCAGGTATGAAGTGAGTGATGAATGTAGGCGGAGCGCGCAGGTCTAAGTGATATATTTGACACTCGACGCTTTCTGCCTACCCCATAAAGGATTTGGTTTGGTGAATGATTAATAATAACGATATTTGAAAAAAACTATTATTCTCACATTGGTAGTTAAAGGAAAGATTGAAATCGTTTAGGTTTTGATACCGGCGACACTTTTGTTCCATTGTAAAAAAATACATATAATTTTTACGCAGACGCTGTCTAAAGAAGTCTAAGAATATAATTTTGCTAGCTACTTATAACTAAAAAGTCATTTCATATTGAATTAGTATCATCAATCATCCACTTATATTTCATGTTAATCTAAGAGGAAGGAAACGTATTATTTTAAAACATTATCTACAACATTGACTTATAATTAAAAATGGATTTTAATTTAATAGCAAATGTCATAAAACTATGTATATTATGTAAAATATCAAATCATTATTCATTTTCTCTATTTAATTCTACAAATATTTTTTTTATTAGTAACTAGTAAAAAAAAAATTCATAAAGCTAGCCCATGTAACAACCATCCTCTACTAATAGAGTTTAAAACGGTATATATGGTAAACAAACTATTAAGAACGTTGATGATAAATGGCATTTCAATAGCGTCCCTCGTGATAACGTTATGGGAATATATAAATCTTTTAACACAAGTGGGCCAATAAAAGTTTGGGCGGCGCGCATCCGGTCAAGGCCACTTGCACTTGCGGGCAAAAAACCACGAACTGGTTGTGCGCCCACGCATATGTTATCATAGTTGTATTTTTTGCGGTAACGCCTTACAACACACAGTGCAAGTTATGACTAACTACGAACCATTGATTAAATTTTTTATACCCACTCCGTAGACTACCAAATCGACATCAAGAATCACAATGGTAAAAAATAAACATATAATGATACGCCCATAAATATTCCAACACAATACAAGCGCATCCAATAAATTTTATTGCTGAACCCACTTTGCGCGTGAAAATAGAGTAATGAGAACGTTAGGACAGGCTATATCCCCTGTGAAATTCGATTCAGAGGCAATTTGCAAGCGATACACAAAACTGCACGCGTCGTAAATATCAAGTAGACTTCGTAAGGTAACAAATTGTAGAGCGACTCTCCCTAGAGATCTTATATTTCTTTACTGTTTGTTTCTTTTTTCAAAGACGATACATAAATTAGATGCTAAAAAGGCTACATTTTTTGTATAGCGAACGACAAGTAATAAGTGGGAGGGGTTTGTTAAAATTTTAATAACAAGCTATCATGCACTCGCGACTCTACATAGAACCGGTTTACAAACAAGATTTGTATAATTTTGTCCTTTGGTATACTCTGAAAATTTTGCTAATAAAAACTTTATCTATTTTTGTAAGCGACTTTTAATGACCGCAGTAGTTGTTGATGATCATAAAAAAGAACTAGTCATAGCTTAAGCACAGTTAATTATTTATAAAACTAGTGTAGTTGGTAACTAAGATCGCATTAGGTAGTTAATTTTTTGCCCTAAATAGTGGAAATGATCCTCACTTTTGTCAGTTTTGCTACGTTCACCTGAATGACGACGACATTGTAACAACTTGACCATTATACGAGTTGTTGTACTCTGCTTCGTGACACATTATTACATTGATCTTGCGACAATATTTGTTGTCGACTTTCGTATTTTGAGTAACTTTTACTTTTTTCCACGCTTCGTAAAAAAACACAAAGGTCCATTTACCATTATTACTGGACACAAAAAACACTAACCGACAATAGCGTGGTGCGCTGGGTATCTCACGCGAGTGCATATAATGGTAGAAGGGGCCGACGTCTCCTTCATGTAATTCTCCTGTAATGACGGTAATCATTTTACCATCTACGTACCAATAATGTGCGTTTGCTTAGAGCAATGGGGCTAGGTAAGCTAGACCGTGCGAATCGAGCTTAGGTCCAATTTATTTATATAGTTTATCTAAGAAATAGAGAGTGATAAATGTAGATGGAGCACTGTCTGTAAGCACTGCAGGTCTGTAAGGATAGAAATAATTAGCACTCGGTGCTCTCGGTCTATTCCATGAGGAACCTGTCGTGAATATATGTATGCATCCCAGAAATAAAGCAGTTCAGTTATTTATAGACTACGATCTCACAAAACGCGGTCGTTTTTAATGTGCACGCGAACGTTCCCATAGTAAAGTATACTCAAGGCTTCGTTAGTTTTCTCATTATGCTCGGAATGAGGTAAATGTTTTGCAGCTCGATGATAAACGGAGAATAAATCAAATTACGTGGTTCTGTGTAATTTCATTTCATTTAAGCCCATATTTCAAACGAAGATTTTGTAAATTATCTGCCGCCACTCGGAATATACAACCAAAGGCCATTGACCATATTGATCACGAGCCAAGCTAATTCATGAGTCATTTTTTAAACCACTTCCTTAGATACCATATGATTGATTAGGTAAAAAATGTAAAACTTTTGCTCTGTATTACTTATAATTTAGTAGATAATTACGACTTTATTATATAGATATGCAATTTATTTTATAATGAAGCCGAGGCTTAAAAGCGTCCGATAGTTTGATTTTTTATAAAAGTCAATGACCCCTTATATTGACGTAATTGGTTCTAAAAGGTATAACAGCTATTTAACAGACTTCTACACACCTCTGCATGCGTCTTTGGGGATATACAGGATTGATATTACGTTTTCTTTTTATACATTTAGTTAATAAGTATCCAACAATAATTTTAATAACGAGAATCATTGAACTTTTACACATTTATAAATTTAAAAAACAATACAACAGAACGTACCTGCGAATGTCGACGGCACTGCTTTAAATATTTTCACGGAAAAAATATTTCAAGTTCAATTTTACACGCAACTAAACTGTGTCCTTCTAACACGATCGCGAGCACTGAGGCCTAAACGAGCGAGCGATTAGTTCGGGAACGTCCAACGCTGGTCTTGGCGTGACCGCGCGATGTATGTATGACCCGCGCGCGCAGACAGGGCACACAGCCGACCAGGCGTCACAAACGGAATGAAATGCTGAAGAAGACGCCGCCGTCTTTTATAGACATGACCGCAACCTGACGCCGGATAACGGATTCTCAGCGGCGCAGGCGCCACTCAAATACCACTCGTATTACTTAAACGCAAAACGCACATTTGAAACCGCGTTGATTTTCTTCTCAATATAACAGATAGATCGAATTTTCAATAAAGCGCCCCAAGCTGAACTGCAATTTGCAAGCGCTTACCTGCAAAGCTAAGACACGCCCGAATCAGACGACAAAACAACGGAACTCCAAGTGACATCAAAACATCATTGACATATGACCTTATAACAATTCAAATTACAAGCAAAGCAAACTTTTGAAAAATCGATTGAGATATTCGATCTTATTTATTGTCGTTTTTATCTAGTCTTGCATTTAATAACGTATTGTATATTTTACAAGTTTAATAAATTATAACACTTAATCATCATACATTTTACAGCATTTTACTATCAAAGAAAATTTATATAGTAATACATATAAAAAAATTAAAGTTAAAACTATCTTAAGCTCACAGCTTACAAATAGTCAAGTTGATGCTGCTTATCCTGATGACTCTCTACGGGAAAATCACTTGTCGATAAATATGTATGTCTTATTTACATATGTATTGTTGGGCAGTCGGTATTTTGTAAAAGCATTTGTTGTTATTTTTTAACTACTATTATAATTAATTTTATTTGTTTTTCTATTATACCTAACAATGTATAGAATATGTTAATCTACTAAAAGTAATGTTACATCATCACCCTGTTGCCCTCCACTGCTGGACATAGCCGTCTCCAATATCACGCCACTGGGCTCGATTTTCAATTCTGCGCATCAACAATGGATAATAATTCGCAGGATTAATGTAACGATTATTATTACATTATTACAGATTGTATTCAAGATGAAAATTATTTTATTATTCACCTGGCAATCAAATTCCAAGCTAAACAAAAACTATGCTGTGACCACCCCTAATTCCAACCCCATAGTTAACTGTACATCCAGACATTAAATTTACATATAATATATTACACGAATATTTGCTCTGGCTACGTATCGGACACACA
>DWEC01001048.1:0-14308 GCA_018245735.1 Microceris miodesmiata
GTTGCTCATGCTACGTTCGCCCTGTCTTACTCTCTCTCAATCGGTCTCGATCACTCTCTCTCTCTTTTCCGACACTTCCGTTGCATACCGGCGTGACGTTTCATCTGTAAAAATTTTACCCTCATGCGCCTAAAGAAGTTTCACTTCAAAAAATGCAATAGTTCCCGACTCGAGAATCGATCTTCATACGTTTCGCTTAGCAGTCGCACTTGTTTCGACCACCGATCGAACCGATCACCGACAGTGATTCATTCCATATAAATGTAAATATAATAAGAAAATAATTTAGTATTAAACATTTATAGCCATATTTTAAAACGGTTACACGTTTCACCTTCAGCCCAGCGGCACGATCGCTGACTACTTAAAACACTATAAATAATAATCGACTGTACAAAATACACAAAATTACATAGTCAACGGTAAATAAAAAGCGTATCCACGAACATTAGGATATTGATCGTTTTAAAATATGAATCCATAAATGTCAAGGAAATCGATAATTATACCCGTTAATCGACCACTTCGCTCGTTTCCACATAACTTCCGAACTTCCACACAATGTTACTTCTGCATTTTTAACAGGTGTTCGGTGAATCGTAAAATTTGACGATAATTACACGGTGTATTTTTATTATTATTAATTTAACAAATATTCTATTTTTAAGGACGATACTTGGTTTTTATGTTGTATGTTAATGTTTGTTTAAAATCACTATGAATCACGTTTCTTCTAATTATTGTTATTGTATTGTCACGCCTGGTCTTTTACAGGGTAGCAATGAGTACCGATCGACTAAGAGCCTTCTCCTTACGACGTTACTTTAATTATTACTATAAATATTACCTTAGCTTGTTTTGATGATGTATGTTATGAATAAAGGGACCAACCTCCAAATCTACATAAATTAGTAACAATAACTAGTCGGACATTCATAACTCCATAAAGTATTCTAGTTAATTATGAGATACGACTTTAATATGTACGACGTATTTTTAATATAAATGTTTATTATGTGCCAACATGTGTTATCACAAAGTAAAATTTAATTCAGATATTCGAAATATGATTTTGTTAATGAACAATTTTGCATATCGAGAACGTTCTAAATTCAAACAATGTAATATAATATACAAACATTTTATTTTTTAAATCTTAATCCGAGCACGTATTTAGGACTAACAAAACTTATCAAAAGACGGTGTGATTGCGAATTTCGTTCCAGAAATACTTTAAGGGCTTTTTAAAAAGTATGCAAGAGTTTTATTAAAGCTAGTCCCGAGCACGTGCAGTTCTACAGCCCTATCGTTAAGCTAATTAATTAGTACTGGGTCGGCGATCGTTTGGAAATGCACTCGCGTACCCTGGCTAATCAATTCTAAGTGGCATCCATTTATCTGTTATGTTGTTTCTACACTATACTGAGTTCGGTTGAGTACAGTAAATTTGATTTTATAATTTCGAATGGAAAAATTTATAACAGCCATTATATTATTAAGCTCTTTCCTTTTTTAGGCGTTATAGCTGTGAAACCAACTACAATCTGATGTTTAATTGACGCATGACTAATATATGAGAATTGTATATATATAAAAAATGTTTTCAATACAGCCTCACAAAACCGACACTTAAAACAGAATTCTAAGTATATTTTTTCAATGGTTGAATATACTTTTTTTCTAGCAAACCGCTATATATATCTCCACTGAGTTCATCTTTATATAGGTTATTTATGTTCTTATTTTCTTATTACACATATATTATATTATTTACGTTATCTTTGCTTTGCTTAGTTTAGTGCAAACGCACCATTAGTGCGCTGTTCGGCATTATACGAACCGTTTGCCTTTATGTGTTCTCATCAGTGAAATATTATGTGTTTTATTGTAATGTCGGCAGCGGTTAGCGTCCCATACGTTACGGCTAATCGTTTTCTTGAAGACTAATGTATCGGCGTATGTTGTTAGTTATATCTATACAGAGTTACGTTTGTAGCAGAATATTGTAAAATAAAATAGGGAAATGGTTCATAAAACTATACGTTTTCAAATTTTAAAAACGCCTTTTCGTCAATGTTATTAATTGTCGTAATTAACATGAGTTACTGTCCAAACAGATTTTGGCATGATTTCAAATTGTTGTTCAAAAAATTCCACTATGGTTTCTGTACTATGGAGTAAGCATTGCAAGAAGTCATTGACAAATGTTTAAATTACATATAAATCTCATACATACCAATTGTTACACCTGTTTTTTACATATATACATACATTATCAGTCTACTCCCGTCCACTGCTGGACATAGGCCTCTCCAATAGCACGCCACTGAGCTCGATCTTCAGTTCTTCGCATCCAACTACTGCCATCCACATTGCGTATATCGTCACTCCACCTAACTGGAGGGCGTCCTACGCTACGTTTGCCAAGTCGCGTTCATCTTTGTATTTAACCTATAACAAATCACATTGTTATACGTTAAGTACCAACTTTCCAAATAAGTTGAACATTGTGAAATGACCAAAAAAAGATAGAACTTCTTGCCTATGTTTATTACAGATTATCGTTAAAGCAACGCAGACTTCTACGCTGGCTAAGTGCGGGTTTGCAGACAGAGCGCTTGCTACATATAAAAATGATAAATGTTCTATTAACAATGTAAGGTCTCCTACTTAAAGCTTTCTTAAAATGGAATCGCATTATATGTATGGGAAGTACATAATTAGGCACAAAATAACGAAACGCGTTTAATCTGCAAATCTGCTAGTCTTTGAGCTGCGCGGGCGCGTTATAAAGAACATTAGAGGTCGCAATACGTCGTCCATACGCCGGTCAGTCCGCCTCCGCCGCGCGAGTCGTACGAACGTTAGCGCGCGAAACGTATTTCCAATATAACACAAAATGTTGTTTTTCATCACCGTTACCGTGCTGCTGGTCAGTGCCCAAGCGAAGTTTTACACAGATTGCGGTATATGTACATATTTTTATATTTTTTCCTTATGTGCTATAATGCAATAACGCTTATTGCACTCCAATGTTTTGAATCTTGATTCACTCGTACGATTATAATTGTAATGCATAATGAGACAATTAAGATACAAATTGTTAACCGGATAGTCTCTTTGCAAAATAACGACTATAGGCATTGTAATTTTTTAGCTCAGCATATACATATAATGTACCTACTACGTGTTTTATAGATTATTTTTGAATCAAGACAATTAATATTCCATTCAAATATTTACTTTACTAGAACTTTAAATTATTTACTTTGCTTTTACTTACTTACTTTTTTCTTTCCTGTACTTACTTACTTATTTAATACCACTTTCTACTATCACGTACGATACTTATTAAGCTACTTTATTCAATATTCAATATATGTAATATCAATATTCAATATATATAACTTGCTAGATAATTGAATTCTTCGTACTTTTTGTCGCGAAATAGACATAAACAGTAATTGTGTTGACGTAATTCATTTTTCTTTGTCTTAAATTCCATAGTGAATTCGTAAAGGCAAAAAACCACAATTGTGACGTTTAAATTAAAGTCATTATCGTATCGTCAGCGTCGCGAACGAGAGTCAAAATATAATTAATCGAGTGTAATCAGCATCATCAATTCCCTACGGTTTATAGCTTTGCTGCCATAATGGAATATTCGTCCAGAAATTGTGCAATTCGATTTCATTTACAACATTTATTTTCGTAACATCACGCCTGTGATCCCCGAAGGGGTAGGCAGAGGCATGTAGTACACTCCCCACGTTTCACCAGTTACATTATCGTCCCATGCAATAGGCAGTGAGTCTAATGCCCTACACCGGGCACTGATCCAGACTCCCAGCTACTACCAAATTTCTATCCTAAATCTAAGTTAGAAAATCCAGGTTAGAAAAACCAATAGTTTCCGGTCTAAGATTTGAACCCAGGACCAAAGATCAGCAAGATCAAAGTTCAAGCAACAAAGATCAGCAGTCAGCAGATCAGATTTGCAACCACCTAACGAATAAGACAGTTAGATTTACCTGACTGTTTACACCTAACTGTCTTATTTTTTACATTTATGTAATGGAAATGATTGAATTATTATGAATGTATATACCAAATATAATTCAAGAGGTTAAATTTTTATGCCTAAAAAAATTAATATTTTTCTTGGTTATCAAATAAGTTTTGACCAAAAACTATGTTGTATTATTTTTAATTCCGTTTTTCTATTTCTATACATACAATCATTATTAATCAGCAAAAACATAATGTGTTTTATATTCGCTACTTAATAATTAATTTGCGTTTCTTTAGTATAAATAAGGTGAACTAACTATTCATTCGTCATCCGTGTTCACTTCATCATCATTTTCTTCACTGAGAGCACAAATCATCCCTTTAATTAATTATTAATATTTTCGTTCGTCTTTTTACATCTAAACCACAATAATAATCATGACAGACTATGGCCTTAACTATAATTAGCTCTCAATATGAGAGGAGTCGCATATTCCAACAGTGGAATTACAATTGGTCGATTATTAATAATAATAATAAATATATATAGTTTATTAAACAAAACTTTTCTTGTGCGTAAATTTATTAGTGAACGGAGCCTTGTTCTAAACACGGACAAACAATTTAATACATATTTTTGTTGCCATATATAATAATACATCTTATATAGGTACATGTATTATGTCTGTATACTGCTGTAGCATTATAGCAAAAAAGAACGAATGAAAGAAATGAATTATTATTAAATGAAATTTACTAATGACGAAGTAGCTTTTACTAATGACGTTTGGTCCATGTAGGGGCGGAGATAGACTCGACCAAGTCACGCTTTACGATCCCCAACCCGTTTATCCTGTATGAGAATTATAGACAAGATCTCATGAAGAGTGGAGGGGCGAGTATATGTCCAGCTATGGACTTTGGCGATGATAATGATGATGCCGAATGACGTTTTGTTCGTACTTTATTAGGTACAAAAGATATCCCTATAAACAAAGTTTTTTATTCTAAGCTCGAAATATGAAACTGCTATTGTAATTGCAAATCACAGATTGTTATCGCGATTACACGTGTAAACGCCGCATTGGGCTCATTGTTACTCAATGGTACAGAGAGAAACGTGTGTTCGTATAACCTACACCGTTGGCCTATTGGACGTATACTAATCGCTAATGTAAAAACCGCGTCATTGAGCGCTTAGCCTATATTCCTAACAGGAAGCAATTTCAATACAATTCGTCTACATTGACATCCTATTGATGGTCAAATTTCTGTATTGTACACGTTATGACTAGCCGTCTCGTTAATCGAGTGGCCGCAGGCGCGTCTACTGGTCCAGAGGTTTTGGGTTCGATCCACGGATTCGAAACTGGGATTTATCAAACTTGAAATTCCTAGTAATGGCCCTAAATTTGGATTTGTGCCCGGTGTATGACAATAGGCTCACCTCCTATTTCATAACGGACTTAAACGTTACTGGTGGAACATGGGAGTGTACCACACTCCTCTGCCTACGCCGCAAGGGACCTGGTGTGACTAGTAATAAAATATTTAAGAAGACAGATAACCCCAGACACCCCGTCACCCACTGATTATCTTAATTCTGTTATCGCTATACCGTGTCATTGTTATGACAAACGTGATAGAAATTTATACAATAGTCACGCATGATAGATACTATTTATCAGAAATGAAATCATGGGAAATTCATTATTCATCTGATCAATTGATTTTGTATACTGTACTATTTTTTATTAGACTGCTACGAACGAAAATTTATGTGGGTAGGATGTTTGATAGGTTGTTCGTTTCCCTATAGTGAAAGTGAAGTTAATCATGTCAGAACAAACTAGCATTTGTTTATGAGCCTAGAGGTTAAGAATTCAGGTTCTCATTCGGGGGTGCTGGGCTTAAATCCATGGCGCGCACCTCCTTACAAAAGTGCGTTTTAAATTTAAATATCACTTGCGAACGATGAAGGAAAACATCATGAGGAAACTTGTACACCTTAGAATTTATGAAAAATAAAAAAAATATGTATTTTCTAAGATGTGTGAAGTCTGCCAACCCGCATTTGTTCAGCGTGGCAAACTATGACCTTAACCCTGTCAATATGAGAGAAGACCCATATTCCAACGGTGGAATTATAATGGGTTGATTATTATTATTTTTTATTTATTTAACAATGTTGTACACAGAGAATATTGAAAGACAAAATAAATGCTGAAGGAATTTTGTACAGTGGCGCTGCTTATTCCCATAAAGAGATGTCTTTCAAGAGCGCCAGGATTGGAAACAACAATTACCGAAATTAAAAATACAATGAGCCTTATGATATATACAAGTCTAATATTCTCTTTGTTCATGACACCCGCGATTTCGTCTGCCTTTCTTATTATATTAACAATATATTTTGTTTTGAGAAAAAAACATCAAAGAGATCATAAAGTAAAAATAATTGTTTTACGATTTATTCTTACAATGTTATTAATTTCCCTGTTTGTATAATAGCTAACAAAATATATAAATTATCTGGGTTTTTTCGTGATATTAATCGAACTGTAGGTAACCGCCACTGAACACTTAGTGCTTATAAAAATCGTTGCTTTTAAAACCGCCACGTTTGTCGAGTGGTTACCATCGCGACTGCCAATCGGGAGGTCCTGGGTTCAAATCCCGGGTAAGATACTCTTGGATATTTTCTAATTTAGAATTTCTAGTAGTGCCTAAGAGTCTGGATCTCTGTGCCCGGTGGGTGAGAATAGACTCAGCATGTATTCCATGTGGGGTGTAAATGTAACTGGTGAAACGTGGGAGTGTACTACAATCTTCCGCCTACCTTGTTACGTTGTTCCTAAAAGTAACTTAATAAATTTATATCGCAATATTTTTTAGACAGAAGCCAAGTGTCTACGAAATAACACATAAAGTACTTCATTGAAACCAACCAGTAGTTTTTCCGTGAATCGGGCACAACAGCAGATCTCTGTCGTTTTACATACATAGATAGTTCTGCAAAAATAGATAGTAAGTATCTGTATAGATAGACAAGTTTGTACAGATAGATATTATCTCTGCATAATGTTACAGATTTTGCATTAATGCTGTATATAATTACAGTAATGTTTTATTCAGCGAACGCACACTAAGCTTTCCCGTATCGGGGGGCCAGTAATAAAAATCTCAATTTGATTTCTCCTTCAATCAAAGTGTTCTCAGCGCTCAATTCTCAGTTCTCAATGCTCAGCATGTAATATCCATTTATGAGATGTGCTGAGATAATATTTACATCATTATTTAAAACCAAACAAATCAACCAAATAAAGGTCATTCCGTTATTACACACTGTAATCGCTGTCGCGTAACCGATTCAAGTTTGTTTTTGTGACGTCCGAAAATAATTCGAACAAAGAACTGTTCAATATCCTTTTTGTTTACGTTACAACTAAGCATTTTTCCAAATACATTTTTTATTGCTAAACATGCGTAAATTTTGCTTGCTAAGAACCTTCACCAGAATCAGTCGAAGTGAATAAATTGACAGATTCCTTAACCTAAATCTATGTGTATAAGAATATCAAAATTTTTACAACGTTTTTATCTTATTAATGCCTCAATTGAAAATTAAGATAAAAGAGACAGTACAATTCACTCGAGGCCACGCACCGAGCACAAATCCAGACTCCGAGCCACTACTAGAAATTTCCAGATAGAAAAATAGAATGAGACCGAATATGTGATCGAACCCATGTACCGAACCCAGGACCTCTTGATCTATAGTCGCGCTTGCTACCATTAAACGAACCAGGTATTCAAACTACGAGAAAATTAAATTGCATTCAGAAATATAAATGAGACTATAAAAACACATTTAGTATCAACGAATGTGACATATTGTTTATATTAGGTTCAGCAAACTTTGTATCATGTTATCTATCATTATCACAGTATGAGTAATACAAATATATATACAGTGACAATAATACATTAAGCGGTAAATATTCACCGGAATCAGCCACTAGCGGTCAGCCATCTATTTATTGACCGCGACCGACACTACTTAATTTAACAAATCGTTTGCAACCTGCAACCAACTCAAGGAAACGAATGCTTACAATGCGTAATTTAGCCATCTTTTATTTTTATTATAACTTCACGATAGATACTTTATGAAGTCGGCAGAAAATACCGAGTGCCGAATATTTCTCTCCATGGAGACCTAACATCTTCATTTTATATATGTACTCGTATTGATCTCTTTTTTCAAATACGCGTACCGGTTTCAGAGACAACATTTTTCTCCCTCGACACCAGCGTCCATCAACAGTCGCAATTTTCTACTTTAATCGTTTTATATATCTTTTTATGTAGCAAATGAATCCATTTGTATATCAAATGACCGTGAAATAATATCTAAATATGTGCATGTAATAACATTTTGTATAATTTTATTTTAAAAGGGTATCACAATGCACGACTAAATATGTTATTCAATAATGTTGTATGATTGGCGATTTCCGCAATTAATAGTTATAAATATATTCAGATACCAAATGAGGTTCTGTTTATTTTCGCATTAACATTGAGGCCAGTTATGATCGGCTCGTTGGTTCAATGGTTAGTAAAACTGCTGAACCGGGAGTTGTGGCTTCGATTCCCATCCAAATTTCATTAATTGCCGCCTTCAATATTATGTGAATCAATTTTGCATTTAGGCGAAATGTTCTGTATAAGTAAGTATTTATTTAGAATGCAAACTCCGTGCTACTGGCTATTTCTGTTCTTAGACTATACAATATAGTTGTATAAATATGATAGATACATTGCAAATTATGTTATCATCATCATCATCAGCATACTGCCGTCCACTGCTGGACATCTCTCTGCAATGGCACGCCACTGGACTCAATCTTCAGCTCTTCATATCCAAATATGTAAATAACATTAATGTTACTGTAAATAATGACTAAAGAAGAAGCATGACCTCGTGACCTGTATGACGACTATAATTATGTATCAAAAATCGTGTAAGTAATAGATAATTAAAAGCAAAGTTCGCTTAGTCTAGCTGTAACTTGTTTATAGTTTAATTGTGTATCATGTTAATAATAACAGTGTAATTCTTGTGACATTTAAGACGACATGTGTTTATGCCGGGACGATTTCAATTTGAATTTGCGGGTCGTATTACTTAACTGAGTTATCTGCGCAGAGGCGGCCATGTATTCTATTTTCTGCTACAACACTGTCTGAAGGTCACTTACTACTAAATGTATAAATATAATTAAATATTTTTTTTGTTCGTATTAATTTAAGTAATATATTGTATTAGATCGAAAAAATATTGGATATTTTTTTATACAGCCAGGTATATTGCTAAATTTAACATATTGAAAACATTTTGAAGGCACCTGTACAACTCTTGCTTATAGACATACATATTCATGAAGTAAGTTAAATACATATATATATATAAGTATTTGACTATTTCTATCTGATACCTGACAACAGCATCTCGTTCTGAGGTAGCATACAACGTACCTATTATCTATATATGTCCCTATAGTGTTACCTCTTATAAAATGAATATCCACGTTACGATACTTACAGGGAAAACGAATTACTCTTTTAAATTCTCATTTTATTCTGGAAAAAAAAAACACTTGAACTTTGAACATAATTGCTTATAACAACAAAAAACAAATATATGTATTCTGAAATTGTATGATTTATTATACCATTTAAAATAATTTAAATATGTTATGTATCATATTCAGTATAATGTTTTAGGGGTTAAATCACTAGGAACGTGGGATAGAATCCGAAACACGAGCATTGAACATTTTGAAAAGTAACTGCAATTTTGACTAAAGCAAGGTATTGTTTGCAACCTACATCGATTGTACAAACAGGAGGCATGGCGTATATTAAAAAAAAAATATTTGATTCAACTAAACCAGTACGTGCTGGAAATAAACCAGTTGATTTCACAATGCCGGCGTTTCCTGACCGGCTGCGCGGCAAACCCTCCATTCAGTTGTAAATAGAATTTTACGGCTTCATCTTTCGATAACGGCTCTTGTACAGGTTGTTATACGGCGTACATTGCCGTGTGTGGTCCAACAATGTGGTGATTCAAGTCTCCTAAACAGTAATCACGACGCCAGTCATCCGATACGGGATACGAGACGCCGCGTCAGGGTGTCACGTGATGTATTTGCGTCTTTAAAAACCTTACTAGTAATTATCCAGCAGGTATCTAAATTCGACCTTGATTCGTTCCGTTTTTAAATTTGAGCGTTATTGAAATTCTATGTCAAAGTGTAGGTGTAGGTATATACGTAAGAAAGTTAAAAGTTTTATTTACGTGATGCAAATATGTAGATTAAACGTTACTTCGCACCTGTAATCCCCGAAGGGCCAGGCAGAGGAGTGTAGTACATCCCCACGTTTCACCAGTAACGTTTAAGTCCCACAATGGAATAAGTGGTGAGTCGACGCGGGATTTGAACCCAGGACCTCCCGATCGACAGTCGCACTTGCAACCACTCGACCAACAAGGCAGTCAAATTCTGTATAAATTATAATCATACCAAACTTCCCGAAACTCCTTACATTGGCTGCGCGATGCGCAAATAAAATCACAACAAGACTTTAAGGTACTTTTACACTAGTCGGCTGCGATATGTACATAAAATTATTTTTATTAAAGTTAATTTTTACATGTTGTAATTAGTGGAGTGATATTGTAAATAAGTATCAATAAAAAAGCATTACCTACTTATAATAATTATAGCGACGTCAAAATAAATTAACCTTAAAATTTAAATAATTGTTCATTAAATCATTCTTAATTTAGCCAATAAGCATTCAGAGATAAATTTCTTTAATGTAATGTATGTTATAACACATAACTATAGACCTTTTAATTAAAATAACACTAGCAAACAGTAACTACTTAGAGCTAAAGATCGAGCTCATTGGCGTCATGCCTGTATGGTTATAACAATTATCTGGACTGGTCACTGAATCAGCAACTCACTGGTCTAATGGTGTAGTCAGTCAATTGGTCAAATGAGTATAGATGTTATGTCGGAGATTGTAGTTTGGAGTGCCGGGTTCGTGCCGTTCGTCTAGAGACTCCATACCGGGATACCAGGTTGTCATAAAAGGCGACTAATCACGGTATGATCACGGTATGGCGCAGCCTACTCAAGCATGGCTACATGTCCATCGGTTTAAAAAGTCATACTAGGTAATCCCCAACCCTCATGTCCAGCTTGGAAATTATAAGCAAGACCTCTTTACAGTGAGACATGTGTTTCCCAGCATCACTGAGACAGGCTGTTGATGATGTTAGATAATCATGTTATTAAAAAAAAAACAAATTTATTTTTGCAGGTTCAAAATTAGGGACGGTCCAAAAAGTGGTGGTGGGGGGATGCTCCCAGGATGCTACGGAGTGCATACTCAAACGGAACACAAACGCAACCATGAATATCGACTTCACCCCATGTAAGTGTATCCTCCTTACTAAGGCCAGCATAGCTGTAATGTAATATATTTCGCTATAATATTCAATTATAGCAAACTAGCACAGACAGTAGCTATGCCATAATATATATTTGCGGTCATAATCTGCGCAATACATAATATGCCTTGCTATACCGAAATAGATTATTTATATCTGTTCACATATTTGACGACGTAAGAAAGTGATATTATATAATTATTATAGCTAAGTAGCAGTTACAATAATTATATATATTATAGCTAAGTAGTACATATTGAAATAAATTTTAATACGTTTCTTGCTCCGTCTGTTACGACCTACGTCTTTTTATTATTTCGGCATGTGGGGCTTGAATCTAGATTTATAATGAAAACATAATATTATTTCATAATAGCTCCTTCGACTATTTTAAATGATTCCTGAGACGATTGCTCCACGAACCACACGTTAAAAACTAACTCGATAATTAAATAGACCACATATGTATTCGTGAAAGTTTTATTAAGTAATGAAGATTGGGTTAATAGCCAGGAGCATGATACAAGAAAAAAATTTCAACCTGCAAAAGGTAGGTACTATTGTTAACGATTTTGGAATGTGCGTTGTTCTATAAAGCGAGTTATTGTGCTGTGTTTATTGGCATTTAGACATGGACAAAGCACTGAATTATGTATTTTAAAAAAATCTGTCAAATATTACTACTGTTCACATTTGTTTTTTGAATATGAACTCATATAAACCAATATAAAGCAAAATTCTGTAAAAGCTATTCCCATACTCCTGTTTGGGATTAGTCGCAGAAGTCCATAGGCAGCAGTGGATATGTGTACTGCTATATTGGATTCTCCCAACACATAAAAATATCCAAACTGACGATCCCATTGTAGAACCAAAACTGGTTTCGACACACAATACACCTTGATTATCCGCACAATCCACTTTGCATACAGCATATTCATGCGGCTGCGATCGCCCTCTCTTTTTTTCCGATATTGTGAAAACACCAGAATAGTATAAATTACAAAACAATTTTGCACACATTACAAAGAGTTTCAAGTCACTATTGAAGTTCTAATCATAAAAAAGTAAATTAAGCTAAAATAAAAAACTGGCAATTATTATTATCCATAAACATATTATCTTTTAAAGAAAATGTTTATACACGACAAAATCAGATAATCATTTTAAAACAAAACAAGTCGTCCATTCATTTATCCACTCTTAGCAAACGAGCGGATTACGGCGCTATGTCTATGTAGTAATGAAATGAAAGTTTAGAATTTCTAATTAACTGCTCCGGGAAAATTATCCCGAAAAAGGAATCCTCTATTACGTTATCTTACACTCTTACTCGGTATTTTCATTTCGTTTACCTACATTTCGAACTAGCCCTCTAAAGTCTTCAAAATTCCTATTTAAATAAGGCTTCTATCGTGGCAAGGATGAATAATTATTTGTTGTAGAATCGAGTTCCTTTTGCGATATTAATTTCTACATTGGCTCTCTACTTTTAAAATATCTTGTTATGGCTTAACAAAAACTATGTACTGAAATAAATTCTCCTAAATATCAGAAGTATATAGAGTATATACCCATATACTATATGTTTAAGGTAAAAACAATGTGTAGATCACAGAAATGTCATTACATTTCATTGGATTTGATGAATTCGTTGAGGTTGATTGAAAAAGAATTGTCAGATCTGTAAGAATAATGATATTTGGCATTCGGTGCTCCCTGCCTGCCCCTTAAGGGTGACGATATAATAATTATAAAAAAAATCCTTCAAAATCACAAAACATTTTTGTTATTATTTTTCTTTCCAGCATCAAACACTAAATCGGTAATGACAGAAGTACACGGTGTGATCATGGGTTTACCAGTACCTTTCCCGCTGCCGGAGCCCGACGCCTGCGAAGGCAACGGGCTGACATGTCCACTGAAGGTATGCACATTCAACTATCTCTCAACACTTTTTCAACAGTTCATTTATCTATATTTATCTATTATGCACATAATGTCTTTGAACACGTTTGTGTTTGAATGCAAGTACACTTGAAAATATAATATCCCTGCGTAGGCCCTAAAACATCCGTACGTTCTTTACATCCACTGAGTTTAAAGCTTCAATTAGCACTATCAACAACTTTTAGAACATTTATCTAGAATTTATCTAAGCAAAAACATGTAACTTTTTTTGACCCTTTGATCATTCCACTGTTGGTATTCCAATATGGGTGAGTCCCCTCTCATAATGGGAGGGTTAATGTAAGGGTAAATAGTAGTAGTTAAAATGTAATATTGTTGTTAAGTTTTTATTTTTTAATATTTCTAATTAACTTTAATTCTAATTAAATTCTAGTTAACTTTAGGTATTTTAATAATTATAAATATAATTTTGCTTGACCCGAACCGATTTTGCTCAGCAATTTGTGATAAACACTCCATTACAGTATTATAATTAAAAAATAACAAAAATAAATTGATCACAGGAATAGTACATTAGAACCAATAATCATAATTATCAATAGAAGAAATGAATTCAGAAGCAGTTAAATTAAAACATGTCATCACGCCTGTAATCCCCCAAGGGGTAGGCAGAGAAGTGTTGTACACCCCCACGTTTCATCGATTACATTTAAGTCCCACAATGGAATAGGTGGTGAACCTATTACCATACACCGAGCACACATCCAGACTCCGAGTCACTACTACAAATTCTAAATTAGATAAATCCAATAGTACCCGACCCGGGATTTGAACCCAGGACCTCCCGATCGGCAG
>DWEC01001049.1:0-14303 GCA_018245735.1 Microceris miodesmiata
GAGGAGCCCAAGCCAAACCTCACCTGCACATGGTGCACCTTGCTATAACAGACGACGCTCTGGCGACCGGCTGATTGCGGTATAGCACAGCCTGAATAGGCTCGGCTAAATGCCTTGAGCAGCGTCCGCGGCGCGAAAAGCCGTGCTTTGCAATCTCCAACCTGCATGCTCAGGGTGGAGATTACTAGCATAAACTCCCTTTTGGCAGAGGCCTATATCTAGCAGTGGACTGAGATAGGCTGATGATGATGATAAAATCTAAGACTATAAATTTAAATCTATTGATAAGAATATTTCTCTCACATTTTTTTTAGTATCACTCAGTGGCTTAGATTCTAGTGGATCTCCATCTTCTGAGGTGATGTCCTTCCTGAATGGCAACACTGCAAGCTTCTTGCCATACAGCAGCATGACAGCACATCTGAACTCTGGGTCCACTCGGATCCATGGTATGTGTGGATGTGTGGTCCACCCACCCTGAAATTGAACGGTAGTGTAATTTTATAAATAACCTGATAGTGACATAATAATGTTTTTTTTTTCACTTACATTACTTTGTCCAACCTATTACTATGTTAGTGTTGTCACATGTACATTTTATTTATTCATTCTTGTGATACCTTAAACTAAATACTTGATACTAAATATTATAATCTACTAGTCAACCCTAGCATATGGAGTTTTTATTTTTTAATAGTAAAATGATTTTACAGTGCAGGATTTGTTAAATTTGATGAACATTCAAAAGCTAATATGAAAATGTAAGTTCAGCTTTAATTATCCATTTTGATTGAGATTCCAACCATCATGATCAACAAACAGCACCAGCCTACTCCACAGTGCACACAGTGCTGCACATAGGCTGCTCCACATAGGCTGCTCCAATAGGGGGGAGGGGGGGGGGACCTTCTATTTTAAATGTTTTGTGAGTATATAATTATATATATGATACTATGTACATGTCTCAGTTGCATTCTCAATGTGATATGACCCTGGATACTATTCTCTTCTTTATTATTGATATTAGTTGGTTAACACTCTCATTCTGAGAGGAGACTCATGTCCAACAGTGAAAAGCCAAAAGGGTAACAATAGGTCCACAATGATGAACCGATACAATTTACCTTCATATCCTCCTCTTCAAAGTAATGCATACTGAGTGTGACAAGATTATTGACTTGTGGGTCATATTGTACCACAGACATCTTTGCCTCCTTGAAAGATATTAACAGCAGATCCCGTCCAGCACTGGGACACTTTACAGACGAAATAGACATAACATTACCCCATAATGTGTATGTAGCTAGACATTCCAGTTTCATCTTCGGGGGAATGGGTTGGCCAGCTGAAATTGTTAATAAATATACTAGGTGAAAAATTATTGATATTTGTTGGTCTTTGTCGCCTACCCTTAAAGTAACCTGGCATGATGAAATAATAATAAGAATTCAAATTTAGGGAAATGAGATTCAAAATTCTTGAACACTATTTCTATATTAATCGAAATAAAAAGACAGACTAATCGAAAGACTTCATTCTGACATTGTGTTCTATAATCTGTAAGCTTAAAGATGTCTTGTCAACATCAATAAATTAATATAGAAAGTCTAAGATTAAGTAAAAAAATTTAAACTATTATTATTATTATATCATCACACCCAGGTCTCTTATGAGGTAACATCAGAGCGCCGAATGCAGAAGGGTTCTATCGTTACTGTTCCGATTTTCTACTTCAACAGTTATCACTCTCTATAAACATACTTAACGAATTCGGAGATTCGAACTTACCGGCATTCACCTCCTTGGTATTTCCTTCAGGAAAAAGCCTGAACACTTTGATAATATTCGCTCCAGCGGTCACCAGGCACATCTCGTCGCTGTTAAAGAAGCAGCTGCTCACAGCATACTCGATCCCCGTCGCCGGGTGGGTTTGACGACAAATTGAAAACATTTTTGAAAAACACAAACACCGTTCTAGGTTATATTTACGCTTTCTATTAGAAAACCTATTTTCCTAGATCACTACTTCTTAATTATTAATACAGGGATTGTAACAATCTTCTGTATTTCAGAGCATTTTAAAAGTTTAATCTACTGAAAATTAATACACAAACAGAACAGGTAACTTATGTTACCACAACACATCATTCTTCTATTAGTTCGTACTAGGGATGGGCAAAAAAAATCGATATTAAAAACGTTCGATATTTTTATTTTACATAATCGATATCTATCGGCGATATTATTTTCGATATTATCGGTATTCGATATTTATTTTTGAATATCGAATTCGATATTTTTTCAGCCGCCTTATTAGATTTTGTGGTATAAATTACCTTTTGGGATCTGTGAAAACGAGCAAACGACCGTTTTTTTCCCTCTTTATATCATATCTCGACCAATTACTAGCTAACAATTAAAAATATCGATATATCAAATATAGATATTTTTACCTTACCGATAACGTTATATTCTAAAAATATCGATATCATTTATATCGATATATTTTTTCCATTTGCCCATCCCTACTAATGATATTAAACTGTCAACAATTCAAATGACATTAGACACCATGAATGACAGTGACAGTTATGGAGTTCGTGACCTTACAGATACGTTTACATTTCAACAATACCATCGGCAGCCGACAAATTCGTTCAGTTTGCAAAATCAAATGAATTTGGAATATGTTTAGGGCACATTGGATTTTGACGATGTTTTAGACAAATGATCATGCGACTATATAAGAATCATACAATCTAATAAAACACTTTTTAAAATTATACATATGGGTAAAAATTGTTAGCCAACAATAAGTAGTACCTAATATTTTAACAGGTCTTCCAGAAATTGGACTAAAACATAACATTGCAAGTTCCGTTAGTTGCCATAATACTAAATGAGAAACATTCATAGTTAGACTTCGAATTAAGAATTCTGCAACCGATTGATTACAAAGTACATACCGCTAGACCTGTAACATCTGGCTTGTATTCTTGCACGATATTTTCTTACCTTAGACCACGTTAATTCTAAATGTCACAACTAGATAATTATCTAGATGTGGAAACAGACGCCAACTTTTGATGTAATCTCAAACAGTAGTTGAACAAAGCTGTTAGAAATGAAACTTTTGTAACGATATTCAAAAGTTGGAAGGTGCGCTTGTAAACTTGTTTTTATTGCTGAACGAAAGATAAAACACAGTTAAATTAATAGTGGTTCCTTGAATAACGCTAACTTATTTATCTTTGATGAAGCATTTTCAGTTCCCTTAGTGATGCTAATATATTTGAGGCCTGAACATAGCCGTTTGTATCCTACTATGATGTCGTCTCCCTGGTAAATTTTAAGCAATGCTCAAATGAGTGTCTAATATTACTCTAATTGACACAGATATTTAATATAAGTTATTATCTATGAACCATAATTGTCTACGCTAACAAGACGATATGAGAATTTCATTGCAATTCATTACCGTCTGACTGACCACAACACTGACTTGTGGAGAAACAGTTCAGGGGACAACATATCTGACGGAAGATTATAGGCCATTGGAAAGCCTCCGACTGGATTTAACGACTGGTATCAACGATTTAACGCCTTTAACGATTGGGACAGTATGTTCAACTTAAACTCCTAAGGGTAGAAAATGTGGCCAACAATTTATAGCCGCATATAATAAACTATTATGCTATTACATGATCTCATCTTTATACACCTTTCAGCTAAGTTTTACTGCTTGTTCACTAATCGATTCAACGAAATGAGCCTCCATATTACTAAATACATAAGCACCGAGGTCGCCTCCTTTACGATCTTGGCTTGTCTCTTGATCTCGTAAAATATTCGTGCTGCCCTCATTCTCCGTCTAATTAAATACGAGTGTACTATCTCGGAAATTACGTACGCCTGCGACTAACCTTTATATTTAAGACTTCAGTTGTCATGTCTCTAATTGCTATAGCCGATAGGCTATTCCTTTTCATATTAATTTGGTACTAAAAACGTTATTTCACGCCTGTAGTCCTCGAAGAGGTCGGCAGAGAGGAGGGCACATATTCAGACTCCAAGTTACTACTAGAAATCTTAAATTAGAAAAATCCAATAGTATTCGACCCGGGATTTGAACCCAGGATCTCCCGATCGGCAGTCGCGCTTGCAACCATTCGATCAACGAAGCAGTCAATATAATAATAATTAGTTTTATAATCATTTTACAGGGTGTATTTAACTGTATAACTCTGCTTTCTTTTTATATACCAGAAAGTTTTTTTAGAACAGATCGATTTCTTAGTGACATGAACTCTTTTCCTATGTCTAATTTTCAAAACATTCGATGTAGATTTCATGTTACTGATTTATATGGAAATAATATAAAAAAACGTGAACAATTGTATTATTTAGATCCAAAAAATCAAAAACACGGGAATTGCCGGTAAGCAACGGATTTGAGTATATTCGTTAGTGTTTCCTTAGAAAGTTACCATACAATCATTCAATAGAATAAAATTGGCTCAAAGCAAAAACATTAACGATATTATTCTAGCTTTTAAAGTTTCCAAAGGTCGGGCGGATTACGAGTAGGTCCGTAGGTACATGAAAGCTTTCTGGACAGAATCTGATTTTATGTTCCGAAGGGTCTATGATAATAAGTACATAGGTCATACAGAAATAATATTACAAACATGTGTATCTACGAAACGTACTTAAGAAAACTATTTGAATATTATATGAACAAAATATTTCTTCAACGTCAAGAAATGAGAGAGGAAAAATGACAAAATATATTTCATAAATAAGTTGATGAAGCTGATTGTGAAGTGGGCTATACAAAGTAGTTTGCTGTTATTTCTCACTGCAAAGTTGTTTCTTTACTGTTAAAATCAAATCGGACATTTGTTAAAATGTGAAGTGCAAATAATAACAAATATCTGTCGCCGTTTTAGGAGAGTTTCGATGTATTTAAAATTATATGAGATAAACTTCTAAATCATTTGGATAAATGCGAGTATTTATAGGCTGTACTCAACAGGTAACTCGAAAACCGTTTATAACTTTCATATATAGAACTGTGTTAATCTAGTTTAGTAGTTAGGACTTCTCCTTCACTTTGCTATTGAATTGCATAAGTCTGTCTCTGTCATATGGAATGTATTTGAAATTGGAATTTACACAACGAATTTATGTAGACATCGTATATATGTTGATCTTTCATACATTGAGAATTTACTTTCTTGGGTGGTTTTCTTTCGGTCCGAATAGATACACGTGTAGTTGTCATTCAAAACTAGTGATAGATGAAATGCATATCATAATAATTATGCAATTTTGATATACCGAAAGTGCGTTTGTATACTATATTTTTTTATTAATATTTTACCGTCCCGCCAGATCTCTTAAAGGGTAGACACATGGCACTGAATGCCAAATATACGAGTATCTATTCTTAAAGCCGCCGTAATAAAATGAAAATATATAAAATTTCAAATTGCAGTGATACAATGGTACAGTGTATATGTATGTATATGTATATATATAGTATATACATATACAGTGGTACTTAGTGTATTTGTGATAAAATATATAGATGTAATAATAACTGTTTGAATAATATGCTACGAGTATATTTTACCTTGTTAATGATGTTCGACAAACATACAACTCGATAAATGTTTATCGAGCATGTACATAAAGCAATTAATATTAGTTGCCCATACTGTAAAGCTTTCTGATTTACGAGACTCTACATCCCTTTATAAAGGGGGGCTCACTGTTTTAAATAAACATACGTTTTCCGTGTAAGGAGATGTGATTTTCTACGACAAGTAGATACAAGTGTATGTTCGCAAGACGCTTTAAAGGAATTTTTAATGAAAATATGAAGGTCGTCGTGAAATAAACATATGTATATGTCTACCATTGATTCGTTTTCTTATCTCATGTGTTATCTGTTGGCTGTTTCATGTTTAAATGTAATAATAATAAGTAACTATGTCTTTAGTGAATGTTTCAGCGTTCAACTATGGCATGTCCCGTCATATTTTAGTAACATCTTCAATTAACTTCAGTTAAACGGCAGTATTATGAAATTTTTACTCATTACTTTCTTTTTCGCTGCTTTTTCTATTTATAAAATGTATAAAAAATCTGTATAATGTTAAGTAAACTTAAAATAACTAGTTAGTACTATTTTCTTCGATTTTTTCATATTTAGCAATTGTAAAACTCAATTTTACTATATCTCGAGATGTAATTGGAAAAAAATCGTAATTTTTGAAACAACTATGGAACAATACCATGGCAGGAATAACTACTGTAAAGTAGAATAACTTTTTTGCTCATAATAAAACTATACCGCGGAAAGTATGTCTCGCCTCGTCGAAATACGAACACACGGTATGTAAATAACGTTAGGTACATAAATTGAGTGAAGTTGTTCCTCGACTTTGCAATTTCTGAGGAACAATCTTGTGGATTTTTAGTACGTTCACATGTATGTGTGTATTTGTTCCAGCTTTTGCTCGCACGATTCTAGAGTGGAAAATTGTGTTCATAAATGGCTCGCGCATTCTGAACATATCTTTGGTGAAGCGTAGAATATAGATATAAAATATAGGTACTTATATATTTAGTCGAAATTTTTCATTGTATTTCATGTGCTATATCTTCATGTGGCACATGAAATTGAAACTTATTGCGTTGTTTCGACTCAGGAAATTGAAAAGCACTTAATCAGGGTTTGCATTTACTTAATTAACAGTTAATGTATTTGGTTAATTAAGTAGTTGGTAGGATTTTCGTAATAGATATATTAGCCTCCAGTACTCTCTGCTTACTGCTTGCTGCTTAAGGGATCTGATGTGACTGATTTGTAATAATAAAAATGCTTTGCGTGCTTCATTTTAGGATGCATCTGTGCTTTTCGTCAGGTGGAATCGCGGCCAAACGCTATCGGCTAGTATTTGTGTCTAACAATAGAGATGTTTGGCACTCTGCGCTCTCTGGCACCCCTAAGGGACCTGGCGTGGCTGAATAAAAAAAAAACTGGTTTCTTTTGGTGTTTTCTTGATTAGTTCATTGATATTCATTTGATATAATAATATGTATTTTTCACACATGTCAATATTTAAATAATTATCTACTAATAAAGCTATATCAAAACTCAGAAAATCGGTTACCACCGAATGTTAGTAAGGCTCACGCTCATATTTAACCGATGACAGAAATTTATATTCTTCCCCTATCTGGACCGTGACGTTGGAATGTCAAATTCGCGAAACGAATACTAGTAATAACCCCGGGCTTACAAGGGTTGTTGGAAGGAGGGTACTGCCCCTAAACATTTTAAATTACATAACATGAAGCTTACATTTCATGAAGGTATAAGCAGAGTGTAATACTCACACTTTTCCCTTTATGTTATACGAACATGTAACAGAAGGTGTCATGTTGCCTGCACCGGGTACATATTCAGACGCCGTGCTACTACTCAAAATTTAAAATTATTAAAATCCAATATTACTTACCGAACTCGAGGATCGAACGCAGGACCTCTTGCTCAGTCGTACTGGTAACCACTTGACCAACGAGACAGTCAATGCTTAGTCTTAACTGCAGATAAAACAAAATTATGCTTTTCTCCTTTCTAGATGCTGAAATTTGTATGTCAAAGTCGCCAAGAGAATTCTGGTAGTAATTTCCTTCTTAAAAAATTTTGCAGACAGAAGGGTGTTGCCCTTAACATTTTAAATTAACGAAAGAAAGCCAAATGTACCCACGGTATATGATTACGTACGGGAACTGAATAAAACATACGAACTACTTACGTAGAGAGCGATATTAAAAATGTAACAGTTTGCTTTGATAATAACAACCGTGAGGTTAACGCTTATTTATTTATAAACAGGAAAGCGAATGAATGAAGAGAATTATTGTATGTAAGATTTATGGACGAGAAAATGAATGATTGAACGAACTGAACGGGTATAGTCGTTTTGTATATTGTTCCGGCTATTTTTATGGATTACAAATATTAGAGAACATTTTCATAAGATTTCCTGTATGTATAATTATTATTCTTGCGGCTTAAAACTACATTGGTATGAACGTCTTCAATGCAAATAGTTGACACTTTTTTTAAAGTAGATTTTGTTAACATTTCGTTTAGAAAATACTTTTTAACTTCAATGAAGGTCAAGATTGTTGAAACACATTACTATTCCCCATAACCATATCAAGTATAAGTTTATCAAAAAAAATGATATAAAAACGCAGTAAAAACTTTAACATAACGTGAGGTTTAAAATTGGGTCATTTCAACAAAGGGGAATTACCGCTAGAGGTTATAAATACCTCACAGTGAAAACTTTAATAATCGCCACATGCAATGCCTCGCCCGTTTTACAACCTGCAGGGAAACACGGTTTTATAGATGAAAATAATTTTGGCTCCATAAAACGAACAACCTTTGACGCAAAAATGGGAAATTTTAATCAGAGCCCCGAATTTTGTTCAAACATTTATAAATATTTTTGATAAAGAAACAATGGGGAAACCAATATTCCAACGTTGCCATTCAAATTTACCCGTACCAAGTATGTCTGGTGATGTCTACAAAACATTGCAAGATACAATTAAAGAACATTTTATTTATTTATTTATTATTTCCACAGCTTACAACTACCATTACAGGTAATATCCCCATACGTTAGTGTAATTGTAATAGCACAATATTATACAAACTTTTATTATATTCATTCCACTTATTATGATTTATAATTTGAATTACATTGCTCAATTAATTATATTACTAATAGTCTTCCGTTCATCACATTACCTACATTAAAAATTACAATAAATTAGCAATCAATTAATTATTTCGTCAAAATATTCGTTATTAATTCGTCAAAATAGTCAAAAATTAAAATTAAAATAGTCAAGAATTAAAGGGTAAAAATTAAAAATAACGGACTCGCTGATTCGGGAGAAGTTCCAGCTCAATACTCAGACGTAACATTCCATCTTTGACGTAAGTGTGATCGGCCATTTTCAAAGTGAACATATTGCTTCCTAGAGCAACAGTGACCATTTATTATGAGATACGTGATCGAAATATTATGCAAAATATTGCCTTTATGATTAAGACAATCCATATGTTGGCAATAACACCAAACATGTCCATGGTTTAGGGACTTGGGATGTGGCAGCATGTAACATGATATGCTCTTTATTTTTAAATGTTTCGTGAGAATTTATACACATAATTATATATGTACCAGCTTAATTCACATATGTTTTTCGGGATTGCCCGCCTAGTTTCATACCTGTACGAGGGCTTTCATCATGAGTTCTCGTCAATCGCAGCGAAGTCGCCGCGCCGCGACCTCAAAAAGCGTACATGAGTTAAGACGGTACATATATGTACATATGTATAATCATGATATGCTCTCCTGACAGCATTCGGCATTTAGCATGATATGCTCTCCAGGCCATCCCTAATTATAGGGGGAGGGATTACCGCAGGATTTTTGAGAGGAAGACTTGAGAAACTTCAACACATTTAAAACCTTTTACATCTCAAGGGGTTTTAGTGTCTTAAGTATACGAGTACATATACATATGTCGTTTCCTCAAGATTAGAAAGGGGCAAAAAATATTTTTATTTGTTTTTTCCAAAAAAAAATTCTTACTGTCGGCTCGTATTTGGACTTTAGGTATTAATAATTGCCCGTTTATTATTAGATAATATATGTATAATATAATATTAAGGTAAAATCTAAAATATACAGTACAGTTCATATGATAATTGTTTTTACGACTAGTTGATAAAAGTAGGCAGAAGCTTTAATAATTTTCAAAAATCACGAATATACTACTAATAATGAGAATTTAGAAATTTATTAGCGTTCATATTAGTACACGGTGGGATATAAACTAACATCAGTACGATTCAGTTTATTAGTACCTTGACAATGTCCACACTCAACACAAAAATAACGACATAGCCGCGAATTGACTTGCAGAAATGGAAGTTACAATAAATTAAAGAAGTTATGAACTTAATGAAAACAGAAAAGTAAGGGAGAAAGTACGCTGCCCTGAGGCACACCCGCAGGTACGTCACAAATATGAAAGTTATCCTCGACGGCAATATTTTGTGAGTGGTCCTGATGATGAACATTGAACAAATCTCTGGGAGATGGAGAAACGTTAATTGATGAAAGTATTCTGTAGAACTGAAAATAGAACAATACTGTAGTAGACCACCAATGAAAACGGAATAATAAAATTAGTACGGTTAACAATGTAAGATATTTTTATAGCCTGTCGATTATCATATACGATTTTCAACGGTGACAACACTCCGACCTAGGTGAAAATGACAGTAAAAGTAGGAGAAAATTAAAAAGGTGAAAATATTTTGCGCATAATGTATTCATTGAATTCATTTATGATTTTTCGAGAGGAAAAATAAATTAGAAATTGGACAAAATATACTCCATTTAATGTTTTAACATACTTTGGGTTAAGGATTATTTTCGTTGATAAAAAGTAGAAACAAACAGGCAAAAAAATTTCTTCATCCTTCTAATAATATAAGTAATAATACTTCTATTTTTGCTGAAATATGTATGTCCCATAAAGACGCAACACGGAAATATTTTGGATCTGTTCTGATGTAAATAACTCGGTGTATATTAATCCAACGTCAAATCAAAATAAACAATAATACCTCCTTACAATATACAGAAATAGTCTGTGATAAAATTGGTTTGAAAATCGTGCCTGAGGAATGCATTATTCGGTTAACCAAAGCTATTAGAAACGGAATATCCCCGAGGACTTTGCACACTAGACTATTTCTGTGGAAACTGAAAACTACGTCTGTTTGACATTCTCTTCGCATAGCCAATTCAATACATATTTATGCGTTCTCATCTAGTATACAGACAGGATCTGGGATAGTATTGGTGGAAGCGTCTGCTTTTTAGACTAGCAACAATTTCGCAACATGTGTGTGCATCTTATGAATTGATATGGACAAAAAGACTTCCCCTCAATATAATTTCTACCTCGATCCAAAGATCTTATTTATAATACGATTGGTACAGATTTTAAAATTATAGATTTTATACCAAGAGCAATTTGAGATGATATTCTTTTTAACGCGGTGATATCAGAGGGCACTGTAGTCCATGACCATTTGTATTTTATTTAATATTGAACAGAAATTATGCTTGAAATCAGGCACTGAGACAGACAGGTATCCCAATGTAAAAACATAAATTGCTTTGCCTAGTGAAAATGCTGAAATATGTACAAGTATGTACATGATAAATAATTGTTTTATTTAATTCTGGTTGTATATGTATTCATGTAATACTGTAGGCTACTCGTACATCATATATCACGACATAAAATTAAATGTATTATCTTTTCGAATACATTTTCCGGTCCAAAAATGTGCTATCAGTTACATTTTCTCGTAATTTCTCAGAATGAATGGCCTTACCACTAACATCAAGAAGCGTACCCTCAGCTTTTAATATTTGAAGAGGAATTGCTGCAATACTATTTTCGGAATCTTTTGTAATTTTCCTGTAAAGAGGCAGTAACCTTGAATGTTAAGAAGTGCATCATTTAACAGTGAACAAAGCGATCTTTGTCTCGTAAAACATTTCTTTGGAAACTGAAAACGCTACATACATTTGCGATTCCATTGTCTTTTGTGTCGTGTTCTAGTTATTTTTCTGGTCACTGCAGCTCATGGACATCTTTATCCAAATATAAGTGACTTGAGTTTAGTAATAAATGTTTCACTACATGTGTTCTTACATTTTGTTTTATTAGACAAAATGGATACAAGCAATCTTCATCTGGCAGCTATATATCGTTAAACTTCATTGGAACCTTTAATAATTGCTTTTACTGCTTAAAACGCTGGTCATTCTATTTACTAAATTACAACCTTAACATACATGACCCTGATAGGTTCTGGAAGATGATTCAGGTCAGTGGCACTTATGAAAAGAGTAGAGAAAGCAAACCCATGTCCTAGGAGGACGTTAAATTGTTATAGTTGCAGCCATAACCCGAGCAATATAAAGATTGTATACATTTTAAAGAAGCCATTTTCTTGAAACCCACTCTGTTGCTTTTAGAATTTGTTTGCTATCCAATCCCCGTCTCGATACATAGTTATGTGAGATGTCTCGTTGTATCTCCGTAATGTGGGCTGCTCTGACGTTATTGTTCTTGGCAGATGATATTTCTTGGATATTCGGTGACAATAAAAAATGGTATGTAACAATTAAATGTTAAAATAAGAATATCATATAAATGATAAAGTGACTGTATCCATGCATCTTTTGACTTATAAATGAAGAAAATGTATACAAAAAACTTGTTATAATTTTTTAAAATGTTGCAGGTGAAGTTGGAATATCAATAAACTTATTGCATAAATGTATTATAAATACTTTTATAAATAAAGGGTGTTTCTAATAGAATTGTTATACAATTTCTCAAATCATATTAATCAGAGCATTATACAATAAATATTTGCAGATTTATCATCTGTTTTCTGTACCTACATAATACCTGAACAGAAACTTGCGTGTCATAATCATATAATAATAATAATAATTGACCCATTATAATTCCACTGATCTGCGAAAGGCTGCAGGCAGATGCTGGATGCGACAAGCCGAGGACAGGGCGCGATGGCGCTCGTTGGGGGAGGCCTATGTCCAGCAGTGGACTGAAATAGGCTGATGACGAAAATGACGACGAAAAATTCCACTGTTCGAATATGGATCTCCTCTCATATTGAGAGGGTTAAGGCCATAGTCTACCACGCTGGCTAAGTGCGGGTTGGCAGATTTCACACACCTTAGAAAATATTTTTTTTATAAAACTCTGAATTAATCTTGAGAAGATCAGTTACTTCGGCACGTAGCAAACGGCAGTAAAAATTTTTTTCACTTACCTTTCTTGACTCATTATGATAGTCTACTAATAGATATTACTAGTTATTATTATAAATCCTAGGTAACATATCAACACTTTATACTATTTTAAACACTTGGTTGTTCCACTGTTGCACATGAGTAGGTACTCTTCTCAGGATGAGAACTCGTAACTCATCAACTCTTTTATCGACACGGGTCGTTTCTCAAAATGAGAATTAAGGTATAGTATGCCACGCCTACCAAGTGTGGGTCGAGGAACCTTACATCCCTTATAGGATGTGCGTATAAAATTAACAAAGAGAAAAAAACACTGATAAAAAATGGTGACAAGTTAAAAGAAATAAAAGGGTTTAGTTCAGTCTCAGACATCAATTTATTAGTGGGAATCTACGGTACGACCCTCAATTCTGGTCTATTTAACACAAAAAGTCTGAAGAATTTCTAATTAAATTCTTTCTTTTATAGCGTTTAAAAGTGGCATATACTTCTAAATAAAATTTCTGCTATTATCAAATCATATACGAGTATCTGGCTTGTAAATGACCAAAAAGGTTTGAGTTTTTAGCGCAACAGTAATGGAAAAAATTCGTATTATTTATTGTGAAGTCAGAGACATGAAGAGAAAAAATTGGAGATTACGTCAACTTCTTAGCGCTGTAATTGTGATAACCAATATGGTCAACTTTAATGATGGTCTACCGAAATAAGGAAATTGTAATAAAAGTTTTCAAGTATCTTAAAATTTTTATTTGGACGGAGAGCGATTTGTTAAACCTGGCGTTATAAATGTTGGCACAATTCCTTGAGGTGTGATTATTAAAAATTACCAAAACGTGCTCAAGAAAATTGCACAAAAGAAAAATAAACGTGCTGATTTACAGAGCAGCTCAAAACCAAATATTAACGAGGGCCTTTATACAGCGCGCTGAAATTAATTCGGACGGGAATGAAAACATTACCCGACGTTGGTGTAATACGCCATTTTTATTTTTCCATCGTGCTTAATGTTCTCAATGACACAGTTTTATCTTCGTAATTTTGTTGTACAGGTGGTTTTGCTACCATTTTGTAAGATGGATCAATAGCTGTATAATATTTTGTAAATTAGAGTTTGAAATATCAGATGCTTGAGAAATGTGTTACCATTTTACTACTGGACTTTGACTTTCCTATTGACTTTAGATTTTTTAGAGATCGTCAATCGGACATTTCAGGAACTCCTAATTGTAATGTGCTTTTTGTAACGTTCTGTACAGACCCCACTCTATTGGCGTATCCGTTTCGACTTTAAATATCCTTTCTAGAATGTGTTTTGGTTTGGAAATCAAT
>DWEC01001050.1:0-14303 GCA_018245735.1 Microceris miodesmiata
CTTACAGCCTAAGTTATATATTGCGCGAATAGCCTTCTTCTGCAAAACGAATATTGTGTTAATGTTAGCCGCATTTCGTAGCGTATAGTACGATTGAGTGTCGTGTGTAGTAGTAGTGTAAAAGTCGAAATATTAACTGCTGTTTGTATTGCTTCTTGCTAACCATCCAATCCATCATATCCATCTATTCTAAATTTGATTTTATTCAGTTCATTTGAATTAATTATTTTCCATAACACAATATTTTTAAGTGACAATGTACATCAATTTTTAATGTTATTCACAGTATTTTTTCATCATGTTCATCATCAGCCTACTCCCGTTTACTGCTGGACATGGGCTTCTTCAATGGTACGACATTGAACTCGATCTTCAGCTCTTCGCATCCAACAATTGTCAGCCACTTTGCGTATATCGTATGTTTTATTTGTACAAATATTATTAAAAATCGCAAATGAATTACTGAAACAAAAAAAAATAACGTCTAACTTGTGCCAACCCTGCAAGCGGAGCGTAGGGCAGTTACACAGCTCCTTCCCCTAAAACATTGTCATCTGAATTTTTGCGCGAAGTAAATAAGAGTCCTGGGGAGTCGGCTCTAATGGCGGCAGATTTATAGATTTTCCCCGATGTCCCGCCGCGCCGGATTAAATTACGTCCGCCGTATTGGCCTCACGAATATTAGCACTACCATTTATTTGCCACTTCAACTCGTTCGTTCGTCTTTTAATGATTACTCGTTATACAATCCCGTGGCACTCTTGGACACTTGTTTGTTCTGATAGAAACTACATAAAATCATGCAGTGATCATCGAAGGGTAAGGTAGGTCAATATTGTACCTCTCCTGGAATTGCCATGGTGTGGACGTAGTGCCTAATCCCCTTCACAGGTCGCAAACCCAAATTCTGTACTACTACTGGATATTTTAATCTAGAAAATTCAAGAGTGACTTGGAGTCTATCAACGGTGTCAATTAAGCTATAGTCATTAACAATGTGTTTATTTATTTATTTGTTGTGTTAATATATCTCCAGATATTCTAAATTACTGTTCTAAATTATTTTCCATACGCTTTTGCACAGAACTCTCTGCACCCAATAAAACTTACATAGCGATCTCTTCTTCATTACAATCGATGTTTAATCATTATGATAGCCACCAACAAGCTTTTTGTCATTCCAGTGTTGGACAGGGATTTCGTCACAGAATGAGAAAACTTAGGGTCATGGTCTGTCACACTGGTCCAGGTTGGCTTAAAGCTTGAAACGTTTCTAAAATTGCAGCTGTGTGTTAGACACTAAATACCATGACTACAATGCGGGCTAGATTTTTCACCATCAAATATACGTATGTATATTGTAAGTACGTCGCTCACATTTCTTATCTAATTTCATCATCATTCACATCGTCGTCAGCCTCTAGATGTCTACTGTTGGACATTGGCCTTCCCTAATCGCCACCATTCCTTCCGGTCCTGGGCTTTCCGCAATTCAGCAGCAGAATCCAGAATCCAGTTGCTTCCCGCTGTCTTCTTCGCCCTGCTTTTTTATAATAGCCGAAAAACTGTCTTAAATTATTATTAATTGTTGAATCAAGTGAAAAAACTGCGAATCAATTCCATCAACATAAAGTTTCGTATGAACCAGCTATGTTTGCATATTTGTATGTACATACAAATATAGTTACATATTTTTATATCGTATATTCCAATTCACAATGATCTGTTAAACGTGGTCATCGTAGAACAGAAACACTCGTTTCCTCTCGAGTTTTAATAACAGTTTTCTTCAGCTCTGTCCCCTCGGTCGCAACCCTTCCAGGGGGGTGAACCACCCTTACCATCTGATTTTTAAAATCGCAGACGGGTTAAGTCGTGGGAGCAATGTGAAGCTCTCCGCCCGTAACTTTATAACTGTGATTATATTTTGACTTTTATATTCATTATATTTCATTTTAATAAAACATTTTTATGAAAACATAATTGTTTTATTCTAAACTGGTCTAAAAGGGAATGCTATTTTTATATTCACTCCGGTTCTATTTTCAGCGGCAACAAACGTTTGTGTCATTTATCACTTAAAAAAATTCAAGAAAAATCTTCGATGACACTAGGTCCCTTGTAAAAAAAGACTGCAAACAATCAACCGATTTATTATCTCTGTGATCACTGGACCCACAGATACACATAAATTATATGTAAAATACAATGAGAGTTAATTGATTCATGAGATGTAATGAGAACTATGTGATCACAATTATAAGAACTATGTAAGCTTAACAGACAGGTCTATAACGAAATCAACCCAATCGGTTATAAAGATTGTACAAAACCAAAATAACTTTCTGACGACGCACACGTGGAAGGGTTCCTTACACGCTCCAGCCACCAGACTAAATAATCGATATAGCGCTGTAGACTTTCCATAAAAGCCACCCTCCAACTCTTCAAGAGACAAATACTTGTATCACATCCCTTCATACGCCGTACCCGCGACTAATTTACATTTCCACCGTTAGGTATACTTATCAATAAGGGAGTTTACGAGGCTAGCTAGTCGCTCGCGGCTTTGTCTTGCAAAAATATTTTGATTTGTATTTATTAAAAACTCACTTGATGCGAGTCTGGATATACTCATGTATCAAAAATTCTTTTCAAATATGCTATCTGGGAAGAATTTCTAAAATAGCTATATACATACTATATCTTGGAACGTCGGTAATTAAGATTTAAACCGATCTGTTCAGTACATCACAATCATTTAGTCGCACATAAAGTATGTCTCTCATTCGGTCTTCTTTATCTGTTTACGTATATTATATATATGTACATTTTCATAAAGATAAAGCATATTAAAATGGTCTCACATGCATATTTTTGAAGAGAAGAGAGTAACACTCAAGCAGACAGCAGTCAAAAGAAGCCTGCCTAGGTCGTCTGCTACAGACCTTGAATAAAACTGCAACAATTGGGCTGCTGGAATATATACTGTACAAGTTATGATTAATAGTAATTTTCCAACTGACTACTACAAATTATATACATTTATAAAACAAGTGTCTCACTCGATTCAACCGAATGGAGATTTCGATTTTTAATTTAACTTTATTCAAGAGCACTCGTTAGAGATGGTCCGTGTCCAAGAGTAGACTGACATAATAATAGTACATCAACAGTAGACTGATGATGATTATTGTACTGTCCTGAAAACCAACAATAAAGGTTGTCAATATTTCTGAACATAAATTCAAATCGGCATTATATTCAGACATACATCCATGGAAAATTATTTGGTGTAGACACGAGTAGAGAAGACCCCTACACATTTTTCGCTTCGAATATTTCACATCAAAACCGTGTTGATTTTTACATCACTCGCTTCCTGTTTACTACGAGTACCTTATTCAACTGTCGCTACTTATAGGTTCAATATTACATGTTATCTTATAGCAAATATTAAATATGTTTGGTAATATATATACGTAATATATTGAAAGATAATAAAAGATATAACTGACTAAAATATAGGAAAGCGAAAGATATATCAAGATGCGCATAATATCTACAATTAAGGAATAATTTAGTTCCAATTCTCACTAGGGCAGAGTGAAAGCGACGCGTAGCGTAAGATTACGACGCGACGCGTGACGACGCGTAGTGATGAAATAAATTTGATAAAAATCAAAGGGTTGAGTTAAGCGCGTATCCGCAATGACGCTCGTCGCTGCGCGCTGCCGCTCGCTGTCGAGCGCTGCCGCGCGAATTTGTTCAACTCCGACGCCAAAATGCACGCAAAGCCGCGCGTTTTGTTATTTTATTTATACAAAATTGTACGTTAATTCATAGTGATAGGATTCAATATACAATTAATGTCTATGTGCATAACTCAACGGGTTGCTTCGATTCTGCTATAATGGGAGCTGAGCCTTAACATACATTTGTATAATATAATCACAGTATTGTACTTTGTCACATGATTGCTAACCTGCAATGACCGTGAAACATTAAACAGATGAATGCAAATGCAGAGCAATATGACAATGCATGTGTGCATGAACATGAATAAATGATGCGTCGTTCGCTTTAAATATAAATTTTCAAACATTTTGTCATTAGCAATGTAATATTCACATGCAATGACTATTTGGTATTTTTTTTTCTATTGTTTTAATATAGGCCCTAGCCGTACTCATTCCAAGAGAGGACTGGAGTCCAATAATATAATGATAAGAGGGTTGTGACTTCAATGAAAATACATACATAAAATTAAAAACAGATCTATCTGATGATAACAGTACCGTTAGGATCGTTCAAAGATTTTAAAACGTCTATTTTAATGTAATATTGCCAAGGCCATTGTAATATTTTAAAACCATTTCTAATTTGTGTACAAAATATTGTAAACTATTTGTTATAATAACTTTCTTGAAGATACGGATCTCAGCCCTCAGGGAACTAAAGGGTAAGGGTTGTATTAACTTCGTGTACATTAATTGGTCGGGCCAGACGAAAAGTTAATGTGAACGTATAGTTACAGCTTCCCCAAGAAATTAAATACGGTTTTCCCTATTCCCACTAATTACCACCCTTAATCTTCAAAACAAAGGAATGCGTAAACTGGCAACGGTAAAAGAAATGGAAAAAGGTGTGGAAATTGAAACGAAAATTACTTAGGGCTGAAACTGCTTGCGCATTTCTCTACCTTAATTAGTATTTTTTGTTGTGTCGCTGGTATTTCTCGATAAACCCTGAATTGTTAATTTTCCTTCATGATCTTGATCTAAACAAGCTAAGGTTACATATTTGATGAAAAAGAAATGAGAGGAACGCTAAACTTTGCCTTTTAATAATAATGAACATTGTGAATGAGCGCTGGACGTAATACAAATTGTTACGTAACCGAGAATCTAAAAACAATTCAGACGCCATAAATAATGTTTGATTCTAATCAGATTGCGGGCACCGCAAATAGATTGCTAATTTAGTATTAATTAACTTCATTGTGCCACAAATATTTAATTGCTACTTGTTACGAGAAGCTAATTGGGAGTCACAATCGTGACCTA
Source organism: Microceris miodesmiata (assembly GCA_018245735.1). Lineage (NCBI taxonomy): Eukaryota > Metazoa > Arthropoda > Insecta > Lepidoptera > Hesperiidae > Microceris > Microceris miodesmiata. The sequence continues at coordinate 5,067 of DWEC01001050.1, forward strand.
AAACTGATGTAGCTGACTGTACGTAAATTGAAGACGATTGTTCTATGGGAAAGTATTTGATACATTCCATCGAACTCTTAAGTACACAAGCTGAGGTTGTTTCATAAATCAAAATAAGAGCATCAGTTCCCAATCTCTTGTTGCTATTACGCCGAGGTACAGACGCATTAATCATTTACAATTACGTTAAACGGCCGAAGGATCCAACAGGGCAGACTCCGGCCACATTGTGAATAGGTACTCAACTGACAGTGGACAAATAACAAAACTGGGTTAATCTTTTACCTCCCGTCGCACCCGAGGGTGGGAGCAACACCCCACCCTGTTTCTCTTTCCTACCACACTGAAACTGAAAAGGACAGAGTACTTCAAACCACTTCCGAAAGGCTGTAAACGGAGAAAACACTCGCCTCCCTTAGTCTCTATTAGCGGCCGTATTGGGTCGATATTAAATTGCATTCGCATTTTTTTACCTCAGGAATTCTAAAAAGTTTGACCTATCGCTGAAAATCTGAACTCTGTTGTTTTCCGAATGGAGTTGTTTTTCCAATACTGAGTTGTAAATGCTGGATTTTTAGTATTATATTCATTTATTTGTTCCATCACGTCTGTGTCGAGAGATGAAAATGCCATGAAGCTCCGTCCTCGTCTCGCTTATCACATTGAATAGAGAGGGTGTTATTACATTAGGCTATGATACAGTATATGCTCAGTCATTATTACTTTATTTGCCTAAGAAGGGACCTAGATGTTCAGATTCTATGTAATTCTGATTGAATATTTCATTCCATACTTCTATAATTTCTGAAGCTAAATTTTAATACATACGAGTAGTTCATATCATACATATTTATGGTATACTTACCTGGCATATATGAACCTGAGAAAATTAATCGTCGACATGAAAATTGCTATTGAAAGTTAAAAACATCAGTAGTGGTACCAAAACCCTTTTAAATTTTTTGTTCCGTCTAGACCTTTCAAATTATCCAAAAAGGAATTGAATAATAAAAAGCTAAAATTCCACAAACGGTATCGGTCGAGCAGTATTGAAATATTATAATATGCCTCAACCTATAATTTGATTAAATTCGAGGCGAAAAAGAAAAGGAGTGGATCAAATGGGTCATTGGAATTCGGGACGGTAATGATCGGACGCGCACCTTCAGTTTTGTTTGTTATATTAGAGTTGTTATTGTGTTCAAGTTTTAGTCTGGTTTCTCGAACCGAGTTGGGATTTTGTAATAGCGGATTATGAACTGTTTTCCAAAAACAATTTGTCGATACTAGATTAATCTGAACGACGTAATCGATTTTACATATGAATATGTTAGTTGGGTATCATGCCGTGAACTGTTCATATTACGCGATAAAAAACTGGGCATATAATAACAAAATAAGGTACCCTTAAAACAGAATATTCAGGTAACATTACAAAAGTAGTTCTGTCGCTGATAGTGATATATTTGCCGCAATACGCATCTGTGTTTTTATATAAAACAAGGAAAACAACTCGCACTTGGCACGAGATTATACGCTGCGTTGGAGGAAGTACGAGTTGCAACGGAAAATTTTAAGGCAATAAGTCGCTGCTGTTACCAAGATGTTCTGTAAAAAGTGGACTGAATAATATTGCTCTAGATAATGATTCGAAAATATCATATTTATGTACCGGCGGTTTGAATCTTGGACCTTATATCAGATTGCAAGCAATTTGTCAAGGTAATTAACATAGGCCCCATTGTTAACACTTTATTAGCCATAATCGCTGCAAGCGTCGGGGGCTCATGAGGAAGGACCTCGTACAGGTCCGAAACTAGTCGGGCCACTCCGAAAAACGTACGTGAGTTAAGCCGGTATATTTATATTTAATCATTGTTAGTCATAGGCTTGAAGGTTAAAAAAATTGGTGTAGTCAGTTGACCACTGACGTATCTCACATTCTAGCCCAACATATGCTCCAAGACTTCCTCTTCCAAGAAAAAATATTTAAATTGTTTACAAGTAGACATAAGCAAGAGTTGTTTAATAAAAACTAATAGATACTTTAACTGTGTAGTACTAGCAAAGCGCCGATTTTTTTACAAAAAAAATAAAAACGAACATAAAGGAAATAAAAGAGATGGAAAGATGGAAGAGAAACTGTTCTCTGTTGCTAAATGATTCAAAGGAGTCTTGAAGTCGCCAAGCTTTGTTCATATTTAATTTACAGCTTCAAATTCTTAACGTGATTTTATAACATTGTCTAAAGCTCCTTATTATTATCTTAGTTGACATTTAAAGCAGTTAAATTAATGCCTTTGTTTTATGGTGTTAAAAAAGTAGATAAATGTAACAGTAGGTTAATGTGCGCCGATTAAGCAGAAGTTTTTCTCTCTGAAACATGAAATCAGTGTAAACAAGCTCGCGGCATTTTGTAGTACACAAGAAGGGATATGCACATATCAACCTCGGGTATCCCATGCAGTGCCATGATATCATTGCTACAGTGTATAGTAAAAGCAATTTCAAGCGGAGACTGTTGGCATACGGCCAGTGGAAATAAGCTTGCTACGACACCCGAAGAGCACCAATACATGCAGCCCGTGTATCTCAGCAACATAATTTATGAATCTCTTTCGGAAACTCACTACCACCAATTACTTTAAGGAGAATCGAAAACTTTTGTATTATGATTATTTAACAATGGTCGATAAATGAATAGAAACGTCAAATAATAAAAAAAGCATAATTAGAACACTACAAGGTCTTTCAACAAATTTAAATAATGTGTATGTGTCATAGTTCATTTCTTATAGCTGCAAGCAATCTTACATTGTATTGTGGTGCAAATTTCAAATAGAACTTAATGTGGGTAGATGGTAAAACATGTGTAATGGTCGCCCGGAGCGATGTACCTAATTCTATTATAAATCAATTTATTGTTATTAAAACAATTTGTGTTTCAGTGTGAAGGTGTAGCCATCATCTTACTTAGGCGTCCTTTAATGTGGGTAGTGGCACAATATTTTTACTTAACTAATGAAGGCGTCTAGGAGGCAGCGCTATTGCTTAGATGGAAGCACTATAATCTTGGAATTAATCCTATCCACAAAATCCTGCTTGTCGTTGAAATGCTGTATGTACTAACAAAGTATTTACCTCAATTCAGCTGTGTCAACAGGATAAAGAGCGTTTTAAAAGTGCTAATTCCTGATGAATTTGCAACTTTATACGTAAAAGCATGTGAACTGAGAGGTGGAAGCAATTTAAAGCAAAGTAAACTGGCGACAAGCCAGACGTGCGACGGGTCTTAGGTTACGACAATACTAGGCGTCGCGGATAAAAGTTCAAACTGTATCATAGCGTAAGTGCCTCCAGTCCGACAATTTGTGTACTTTGTAAATTGTTCTTAAATTTGGCTTTATATACAGAGATATATTATATAATAATGTATCAATGTTATCATCGCCAAAATCTGCTGCGAGTTCAGCTGTTACGAGTAAGTCAAGGATATTATTGTTAATAAGCGTTCGTAACCATTAAGCATCTACTGATTATATATTGGTAATGTAAGGTAAGGCAATGCAGTGCAAAAACCAATGCAAAAAAAGCTCCAGCCAATCTGCCAGCAAATTTCATTAATAAACATAAAATAAAAAATTATATCTAGCAATTGCCGACAGGAGGCTGATGATGATGACGTTGATGATGATGTTGATGATGTTGATGATGATGATGATGATGATGATGATGATGATGATTCCATTACATTATTATCGTAAGAACAATCAACTTTAGATAACTTTTATATATAACAGGTAACGGAATTCGTAAAAATCTTTGGACACTAGTGTCTTAAGTAAAGAATGAAACACTAGGATATACTACCACCTGACATACGAAATATTGTATTACATGAGCATACGTTACGTAATTGTCTATAGTAAATGAATATTAATTAACAGTCCCAATACATCGAGCGAAGAGTTTTGGTACAACAGTGGCAAAATCAATTTGAGGCCGGAGTGTTGGCAAGTGGCCAGCGCGTCCACTCCCGGCGACCGCGGGCCGCGTATTATAATACCAACAATGAACATTTAAACATCAATCACGAAATATTTACCTATAATTCGGAAACCCATATGGCGATATGAAATACATAGGTTATGTAAATTGGCATCTGTAACTGGTTTCACGCAGCCATTGTAAATGTGTCTGGTCTCATAACGGTGCAATGGATATCGATAATATTATACCGTCAAGCATTTCGTGTGTATAAATATATGATTAAATTATTTACGGACCTGAACTCTTATATTATGTTTGTTGTGATATTCTAACTTGTATCGGTTCCACCCGAGGTCCTTCTTACTGAGCTGGTGTCAGTTATAACGAGAAGTTTACACAAGATATTGTCTGTATGATAAAATTTTGGAGCATTTTCGATCTTCGCGATTACAGTATTTTAATCAAAAGTGTAAATAAGATTGCACAGTCGTTAATTTGTGCGTGTAACATTATGTTCTATGTTACTGTGACATTACCTATGTGCTAACCTATGCGAAATAAAAAAATAGCCATGAAGATCTACTTAAAGTGGTCAAAAATTAATAATACGAATTACCATTATATACTCGTAGATTTGTGGCGATCGATGAGGAATTTTACTTTCCCGGAAGGCACGTCTGTCATTCGTTACCGAAATGTGTTGCGTGTCCGTGCAATATGCGCGTGCGCAACGGCTTCTACGGAAGCCGAAGGCGAACGATTAATCTGCGAATTCATTGCAATTTCAAATTTGGAATCTTATATAATTTTATGCTAATTAAATTACGTGATACAATAAAATTATGGTACGATTTGAAAATCATTTCGGACAGCTTAATAGCTATAAGTATAAATAAGGAAAAACATCCCGTGGGATTTTTAAATGGAGTTGGATTTGAAAAAAGTATTTAAATACTTTTTTTATGATTAACAGAATAGTGTGAGAGAAATTAATGCAAAAGAAAATTATTAATTAACTTTCAACGATGTGATTGACTTTTAGTAAAGTTCTTTTAGTGGCAATATTTTTCTAAAACTAAGAAATAATAACACAACGTACTCGTATCTTCAGTGAGACCAATCTTTTAAGTTTTAATGTTGGATAGCTAATAATACCTCCTAGACAGGGCGCTTCGCAGACAGGCAATGTTCTACTAAATGCCACTTCGGAATATCGTGTGCATTGGCTGATTAGTTTTCTGCTGTACTCGTATATTACTTTCTATTTATATTTCATAAAACGTATGTAATACTAATATAACACTTATATTTATTTGTTATAAGTATAGTATACTTATAACAAATAACAAAACGTACTGGAAAGGTCAAGTGAAAGTTGACAGTTAGATTAGTCTATTTATAATTTAAATGTATCTCTTATTTATGCTAAACAATTACTCAGTTATCTTTAAATTAGTCATTATCATGATCGTGGTAATTAGTCGAAAAATATTCGGAGTCATAAATAAATAGCTGTTAGTCAAATATAATAATCGCATATTTTTATGAACTAATAGGTACTAAACTTACACCGCACGATAAAGTACATTATAGCGACAAATTGACCGCATGATCACGGTAAACAAATTCATGCTGTCGGTTTCAGTCAAAAACTGAAAAGTTTTCTCCAATCGCCGTTTCATCGATAGTTTTTGTGCATTTATAACCGTATATATACACTGAGAACGTCGATTCAAATCGTTCCGGTACTTTACGACTTTATTTCTGGCCAGCGTGTTTTCTTTGACTGCGTCAGTTAGCTTGGGACTGAACATTCGGCGTGTATCGGATAAATATTAATAAAGCGGGCGGCCTCGTTTCTGGGAAGTTGGGAAGATCTTATTATAACCGCAATAGCACCTATAATTAGCAGCATCCAAATTACTCGTGGCGTGTAGGTACGTGTTGCGCCAGATCGATATTACGTGTCGGCTACTCGAATCGAATTTAGCGATTCGAATCGATATTAAACGGACCTTCCGCCTGCAATTTGCCGAACGCGATATTATCTTTCGAGATAGTAAACTTAAATGTTTATCAATTTTACAATTTGAGTGAGATGCTCGAGCTTCGTTTTATAAAGTGCCCTTTACATCTTAATGTCACTTGAAACATTACAATGCAAGTATCCATGTGCATGTCAAAACAATTTAACCTTACACACGCTGTCATTTGCCACATGATTAAAAATAATACAACTAAAGCGATATTCGTTTAAAAAAAATTGAAGTTTATCCTTAAGACATGTCGGAGTGATCAAGCCAAAAACAAAAGAATTAGTCAGAGGAGGCAACGACCGGCGCTCCAGGGTGATCTTTCGAAATTCCCGAATAATTGTCGACGCGTAAGGTGGCGACGAAAATAACGCACGAGACGACCCGAGTCGTTCCCCCTCAAATTAATTTTATTTGTACATACATAATATATATATATGTATATTGATAAATGTATCTGCTTACGTTTGGACCGTACAGACGCATGCTTACGAATTTATATTTATGCAACCACAGAAGTTGGAACTAGGCCAGAATAGATCCTTTATAAAACTGTATTAAAGTACATTATTCGACTGAACACTGCTGTTTGGATGCGCTTATTAGATGCCAACATTGTAAAGCGCCTTGTTTCAAGTCTCATTCAATTCGCCTTAACAATATCATTACATCGCCCATTCACGAAATAATTTGGGTATGGTTGTAGAATTATGATCATTCAAAGTCGATCAAAATGTTTTTTAGTTATCTTTATCTTAATGTCAAATATTATATTTTATTTATTGTAGCTACGTTGACAAATGCCTTCCAATTGTTCCACTATTAGACATAATATGGTTTCGCCAAGAGTAAGTTTGCAGACTTAACCTGTGTCTAAATATTTATTTGCAATAAAATAATGGGACCATACGAAACTTTGGTTCTTCTTCTTTTTATTGTGCCTCTTCATTACTGAAGGTTGGCCGTTAGTTCCTTGTACTTCTCTCTATCCATGGCCAGGCGAAAGAGTTGTTCGACAAAAGTAATGCCTGTCCACTCCCTGATGTTATTCAGCCAAGACTTTTTCCAGCGTCTAGCGCGCCTCTTCTCTTCCACTTTGCCCATCATGATGACTTGGAGCAGGTTATACCTGTCGTGCCTAAGTACATGACCGAGATATTTAATCTTGCGCTTATTAATGGTATGTATCAGCAGTCGGGTCATGAAGACGCGCTGGAGTACGTTCTCGGTCCTGACGTTTTGTGTCCAACTGGTGCGAAGCATGCGGCGATAACACCACATCTCGAATGCTTTGAGACCTCTGTGGGAATCTGCTTTAAGATTCCATGCTTCGCAACCGTACAAGACGATAGGCCAGATGTAGCATAGGAAAATCCTAACTCGGAGCTTAATGTCAGTTCGCCGACAGAACAAAACTTTCTTCATGTTGGTGCATGATATTCAGGCCATTTCTATTCGGGTCTTAAACTTTAGTTACCCTGTGTACGTAATAAACAAAGGCAGTGATAAACCAGTGGTTTAGAATTCAGCCTCGCACTGTGGCCACAGACTCTCACTACCTCTTTACAAAAATGTGCGTTTTTAAGACTAAATATCACTCGCTATAACGGTCAAGAAAAAATATCGTGAAGAAATCTACACAATTTAGAATCCTCTAAGGCGTATAAAGTCTCCTCTGATTCTTAGAGGAGACCTGTCCAACAGTGGGACGATATACATAGGTTCGAAGAAAATGAAACAAAAGCAAATCAATGAGTATTAAAACAAAATCAATATTGTTCAGTTGATCGGATATCGGGGTTTTTATCAAATGGATACGGTTGGATTTTTAGAATATGTGACATAAGGCGTTTTCGCAATAAATATGAAAGTATAATGTCGCGGGAGGATGATGCCACTTTGAATGCTAAACCCGTACTGAACTACAAACATTGGCCGATGTTAGGGATGGCACCTGACGTAAACAGACAATAAACTTCACACAATAGAAACGTAGTGTTGGCGACTGACAATTTGACTGAGTTTTAACCGTTTACGACATCCTTTACGGTAGTACCTGTTAAATCGTTTTGAACCAGCGTACTAAGATTTACTTCGTGCTCTCTATGCTTATAAATCGTGCACATGGAACCTAGCATTAGGCACTATAGAATGCATTTTGGAATATTAAATTATACAATAAAATGTCTACTTTGTCTTAATTGATTATGTTCACTTTAATTCTGCTATTACTGTGATTCGCTACTAAGTTGTAGTAAAATATGCAGTGTTTAGTCCAATGACAGATTGTATAGCTGCAAATAAATATTACGAATACATGGTCATCAGCGTAACAGAGGTAGAGTATATCATAATGGCTCTTTAATACCTGCATATTCAAAACTAACGAAGCGGATCTATACAATCTTTTTTGTAGCTTTGAAACAAAAATGTTATTTTCCCAACCCTGACTATTGCGGGAGGCAGATGTGGGTAGGGAGGTGGGACACACAGACAAACCGTGGGAAAAGCTCGCATATACGGCGCGAACAGTAACATAAAGTGAGCCCTTTGTTTACTGAGCCAATTCCTCAGCACTTTAGTCGCCGGGTATATCAATAAACAGAGTTAAGAAATAAACACCGTAACTCATATTCATATATTTATTTAATGAACAAACCTAATGCATATTCACAATAAGGACAGTATATACAAACATCCGTATGAGTTAATTTTTAATCGCATCGTAGCGAATACAGTTGCGACTCCTCGAGGCAGATATTCATTAGGATAATGATATTCGCGAATTACTACGTGTTTATGCCCACAATGATCCGCCGTAGTGTGTCCGAATCGAGGTTACACACAAACACCGAGAACGATACGAGTTCACGTGGCAACAACGATCACGTAGTTACTGTATAACCTGCCCAAGGAATCTTGAGCTTCCAATGACCATGTTATATGCTTGGAAACAGCGGGAATAGTAGCGTTGTGAACAGTGGCGTAGGTCTGTGTGTACTGGTCGATGAGCCGTGCGGCAGACGTCATTCGCACACACCGGCGTTGCTCGCACACTACGATGCATGACCGTGGCATTCCATCGGTATCCACACGTACAAGCGCACAGCGCACCTTATTAAAACGAGACGCGAATCGACGACTTATCGGGCAATTAGTCGCGGCCGATGTCAGAAGCGACGCGAAGCTGAATATTGTTTGAATTACATTGACT
>DWEC01001051.1:0-14302 GCA_018245735.1 Microceris miodesmiata
GGTTTTTTGAATCCGTAGAGTACTCAGCAATATGTCTTAGAGGGAAATAAGTATACAATAAGTTCATGGGACTTAAACGTAACGGGTGAGACGTAGGAGTGTACTACACTCATCTGCCCACCCCTTGAGGGATTACAGGCGTTACGTTTCTACGTTTAATAACTACGTTTAATAATAAATAGTTGACTTACGCTTAAGCTATTGAAGAATCACTTATTAAAACTACATATAGCAATCGAAAATCTCTAAGGTGGAATGTATTGTAGATATGAATATACGAGTAACTCTATGCAATAATGTGAGAAGTGTAGACTTAAAGTCTGTACGACCGGATGCAGCAGTCGTTCTGGCAATAACAGTTCCGGTGTCGACACTCGGCTCACTTCCGTTTGTTTGTGCCATCGACAACTGCTGAGTTACGAGAGAACATCATACAACCTTTGTACCTTTATAAGCAGGTTATTATTAGCTACTAGTTTTTCTTCACGCTCCAGAATTGAGTAGTTAAATGTTAATCATATATAACAAAATATTCTAATGCTTAGGCACGGCTAAATGGCCTGGCTGCCGATGAGCAGCAGTGTAGGTTTTATGGGAAAAATGTCCTTTTGAGACGCTCATATACAATAGTGGACTAAGGCAGCTTGATGACGATGATGAAAATCTTGCTTTCTAATTGTGGGATAGTCGGTAAGTAGAATTTTTTAGGTAGTTTTTTCATATACTCTGAGGATATATTCAAAATGTAGTATCCTACCACTTAGTTACCAATATTCGAAGTTAGTTAAAAGGTAATAAATTACATAACATACATATTCTGATAGGTATCTCCATAGAGACTCATCTGATTCCAAGCTAGCCAGAATCTGTTACATGAAATCAAAACGGCTGATAAATTAGACATAGTTTTATATACTCTACAAATGTATACTATTTACATTCAACATATCACAGTACCTACTTGATTTGCTCGCCAATTCCATACAAAATTTAATAATCATTGTGTATTCAAACTCAAACGGCTGCTGCAGAGAAAGGGACTCGGGTGTTTTTAATTTAGAGCAAAATTAATGAAGATTCTGTTATTTCGTTACGGAAGAGTTGCGGTATTCTGGAACCGTCTGGTTTATGCGTAACACTGGCACGTTGTTAGTGTTTTATTCGTTTGTTTTGGTTCTGCTCGAATCGGAAATCAACTTTATATTCGAGTGTGAATAAAGAGAGATTAAAACTATTTAATTCTTAAGGAACTTGTGCAAAATAAGGTATATAAAAGGAACTGGGCATATCGACGCTGATCAATACTACATACAGCACCCCATAATGGAAAGCTTTACATACCACCCCTAAGAAAACCAATAAGAACAATAATAAATAACTCTTATCATATTTCGAGTATGCTCCTGGTCGCATCGCGAGAGATCCGAACCAATATATCACCAGGAATTTACGAGGCAAGATACGACAGGAAAATTGCAAGAATGGTGGCGCAATCTATCTTAGTTGGGTTGCTCGAGGGAGGCTGGGGGAGCTCAGGGGCTCGGAGGGGGTCGGGGCGGGGGCCGAAGGGGAAACTTCGAGAGGTTATTAGTCCAAGCATCTGTTGTTGAGCGGGGGCGTGATGAAACTGCTCGGGTACAAGCTAACAAATCTAATTGCTCAGTAGGCGCCCGTGTATAGTCGCCCTGACAAATGGCCCCTCATGTGGTAGCGCCGTACACGGCAGCAATTTGTTAAACGCACAGGTCACCCGGGTGATTTAAGATTTTTATAACGCAGAATTTACTGGAAGAAGTAAATAAATACATGGAAAAATAATACTACTACAGCGTTAAATGTTAACCGTAGTTTTGCTCGATGGAGCTGAAATTCGTTATTTGCCCACTTAATCAAATATTCTGTTCTTGTGTTACCTTTTTACGTACTCTTACGTCAGATATAATTGACCTCGACTATTTACAACACTATAAAAATATTTTCTTTTCATCTGATCAGTATATACAACGAAAGTATGTGCATTTAAAATTTGAACTCAATATCAGTATCATATTATGTTACAGTTATATAATAGATATTGTAACATATACCGAGAGGTTCCATAGGCTCAGTTGTTTCAATTCTAACTCATCTAAAAATAATAAAAGTACAACTACTCCATTTAGTTATTTAAAGAACTTTTTAGAAATCTTCTTAACTGCAGTGCTCTTTTTAAAAGAGTATTTATTATAAGGTAGTCGTTTTATTTATAAAAGTAACTTTTAAGTACAACTGACTACTGTCTTTCACCAAGCTTCTTTAAAATTTTGGTCTTTTTAACCCACTTTGCCAAGTTGATCTACTATTTAAAGATAGGTACTAAATATATCTGTTTGTTTTAATTTTTTAATTGACCTGAATGTGAATATAAACGTAATATATTTAGACATCAATGCTTGTACTGCCTTTACAACATTGTTCATGTAATCATTAGGCAAACGGACCCTAGATCTGACGAGTACCAACATGGCTCTCTATTTCGAAGAAAGGTGTAGGTGGTTTAGTTTTTTTTTATATCAGAGCTCCGCTTGACGTAAGATAACGAAATACGAAAAGTTCAGTTCTACCGTGTACCCACCTCATACAATCTTTTTATGCTTATCTTTCTGTGATTTATGAGTTGTTCGGCGTCCAACAACGGGAAAGAAAGGAGGTATACAAAAGTAATTTATTTTTTACGTTTGTTTTTCTTGTCTTTCCATCGTGCGTGCTGTACTGGCCGCGGGCAAACAAGTTGGCATTTTTGAGTTGTCGCGTATGATTTATCTGTGACCCGGGCGTAGGCGGTGCTTAGTGCGATCGGTATTTCGGGTTACGTGAATAAATCAAAAATAAATTCAAACTGTCACTCCTTTGTTGTGATTGGCGCAAAATTCTTACCAAAAATATTCGTCGCGACGTACGAGTAGGTACGTGTGCATCTCTTAAAAGCCGCGATCTTTTCGTAAGGACATATTTCGCCCCCAACATGTATCAATGTTGTTCAGTTGACAGTAAATTATGGTCATCAAAATTTGTTTTATGTGCATTGCTCAAACGGCTCGAACCAGCTAGATATTTTAGCTTTAATGCGATATATTTTGTGATAAATCCACATTAGCAATATATGTATGTACGTCAAGTATTAAAAAGTTGTTATTATCAGTGTTGATAATAAAAATGTATAAAAAGTTCACACGCTTCAATATTCGACAAGCATATCTTAATGTTCTCTCAATTAAACGTCTTTGCTAACCGGACATGCGCGGGACGGAATTATTCATGACGCGACCAAGCTACATATCACTTCAGTAAAAGATTTATAAAATTTTTACACATAATATTTTCGACTCAATTAAGAGCGCTTATTTTTGTTCGCAGGTACGATGCAGGTATATATGAAATGAAAGCGGCTACATTACTGTAAGTTTTAAGTTGTTAATATTAATAAAACCATACATTTAGAGTACCGTTAATACAAATGTTTGAGGTTAACGCTTCTAACTCTGACATCAGCAGTCATATTCATTTAGAGAATTTGTAACTATTCCATTACTAACACTGTTATAGTCGTTTATACGTGTTAGTATCATATTAAGCTAATTATTCTTTTTATTATCATTTTTGTCAGATTTGTGCGAGGGTAAAACTGTAACAACATTTTATAATGACTAATTACTAAAATAAGAGCGTACACACATATGTGATACGCTCTTATTTTTACACACTCCGTATACGTATCATATTGTTCTTATTTTAAATCATGCGTTCTGTAACATTTGATTATGATAAATTATTAAAATGATGTAGTGATAGATGTAGTAATGACCATTTAATATACGTTATATTTTTTGAATGGTAGTCTCAAGAGGTCAGGCTTAGGGGTAGAAGAGGGGTGGCTTGAATGGGAGTTTTTGCTGTACGGGTTCCATTCAATGAAGAACAGTTATTTTTTAAGATGTAGTAGTTCTTAGTAGGTAACTGAGAAGTAATAGTTCTTAATAGGCACGTATTTCGATCATATCGGGAACGTTCTAGAAGAAGCCCAAATTAAAAATATTTTTAATATATGAACAAACATCGGAGTACAAGGGGCGAAAGAAATGTGGAAGAGCCGTAATCGATGGTAGTCTTTACTTGCTGCTTAACTCTTTGGGAAATAGACGCGACCTACTCGTATAATATGTATATGTATAATATGTATATGTATGTATCAAATTATTTGCAATCACCGTAAACTAAAAATCCGATTTTTATCAATAAATGTGATTAACAAAGTTGAATAGTTAGGTTAATATTAAGACGTTAAAAAGAGACATGCTTAGGAGAGATTAAATAGTCATCAATGTGTGCTATAGTATTGAGAAGATATTTAAAGGTTTTATCTATTTATTTAACCAGCCTTAGGAGTACTGAGTTACGTTCAGCATAATGTTTTCGTTCGATCAAATCATTCATTGTATTTCATGTTCAATAAAATCACAATATTCGTTGTGAAAATAACAGTTTCAATATTAATGTGACATATTAGTGAGTTCAGAACTGAAAGTATAAGTGTATTTAGAGTCGCAAGCAATTATCACAACTGTAATGTACAACTGATTCATGAACTTGAAAATGCGGTTTTACTGCCTTGCTTCCGATATACTTATGTAGGTGAATATTTATGCAATACACTGTCGTCATCAAAATCATTATCATCATTGACAATGTTTTTATAGTTCCACTGCTAGGCATAATTTTCCTCCAGTTAAATCCAGGGTAAAAATTACACTTCCTTTTATCTAAATACACACACATTTTCCAATATCCCAACACCATAAGCGTTACAATAAATACAGTACATGTACAACCCAATTACATAATCACATAAACCCATACGTCACATGGATGCATCGGAAAAGCGGCCGCGAGCTATGCCCTGGAAAAGTGCATGCATTATGAAGATTGCACATTGCAATGCACATCTAGCCAAGCCAAGCAGTACTGCAGTTGGTTGCCAAAAATCACACGATAAATAATACAGGGGCAAGCATGCATTATAGCCGTACCTTATCTTAGTGAATTTGAAGCCAAGAATTGTCCATTAAATATGCATTAAAATTACCTGTCCCGAATGAAAAATAAGCTGAGGTTATGAGCTTTTAAATCTCGCTGTTGCATCGTTGGCAAAAAATTGGGATACGATCAGTTGATTCGCGCTACACAAAAAACTATTATATTATTATACTTTTGTGATATACTAAAATCTAATCATAAATGGGCGTGAATCATAATGCAGTAAATACAAACAAAATACTTTCTGTACATGTGATATATTTATTAATGCTACCTTTATTATTACTGTAATTTTCAAAATTATAAATACTCGTAGTTGATGAAAAAGTCGTTCACGTTTTACCAATTTTAGTATAATGATATTAATATATATTAATTCATTATATTTTAACATGTTTGCAAAAGGTAATACCTTATATTGTTTTCATTACGCCACGTAAGAGGGACGTGACATGATGATATAATAATAATTGTATTAAAGAACAGCTTTTAAATGAGTTATTAATACGTGTATATATAGTAGATATACAAATTATTGATTCTAAAGTTTTCAGTGGGGCATCAATCACATTTGAACACGACCTCGTCGGCTCCACAAATCAGCGTGGAGACAAATGTACAAAAGGGATGCGTTTTTAAATACGACCCATTTACCAAAAGAAACGATAAAGTTAAATCGGTCACTCTACTGACTGAATCACACGAATTCCGTCTGGTTCTATTACTCAGTAGTTCGCAGGGAATTCTATTAAAGTATCGGATCATTAGGCATTCCGAAGGCGTGCCGCGTTCGCCACAGCCTCCTCAATTAGATGCGTAGCAGATAATGCTACACAATCAGTATTTATTACAAGTGCCCGATTCGGTACAGGTACTGGTGTGTTACATCACTCTTCCAAGATTTTGTTGCTATCAGTAATTTATTTAAATAGGAAATAAAGTGATGCGGTAATATTCGTGTTATATACACCTACATTTGTGTACGGAATTCTGTGTTTTATTTAGTATTTTTAGCGCACGCTACGTTTTCAATTTTACACGCGATGCTTAAAACAGAATCTAAGTAAAATTTAAATTTAGAATAATTATGTTTGCTTGTATCACTATTTATAACTTAGAACACAACTTTTGTAAAAAATACCGTTTAATATCAATTTAATTTTACTGTTTATAAATATCATTGGAATATTTAAACTGTTTTACATTTTCAATGTAAAAATACACACTTTACGATTAACAAACGAAGACAGTCATGACATCTTCACTATTCGCGAGTTCTGTTGTCGCAAGCGGAAGGCGATCCAGCACGAAACAATAAATAATTGAATATCATTTTGCATGTTCCCACGTCACATGGACCGGACGCGCCCCTCAAAGTGCCGCGCGTCAACCAGTCAACCCACTTGCTGTCTACGTCATTGTCCGCTGAAACTGTCAAGATTTGCGGCAACCACTACCATGCTTAAACCGTTGGATAGCTAGACTTTCGTCAACTGAATAAATAGCTGGCTTTATAGTATTCACTATTTCAACATGGATTCGGCGAAATGAACTGTGAAGTAAAGTTTTTATGAATGATTCATGTCATTGTTATGGCCACTATCGTTAGTGTATTACACTTTCGATATGTGGATGGATTTTGATTATTATAGTTAAACGGTCAAGGTATAGGTACTAAAGGTATTGTTTGACATACAACTATTTTGAATTTGAGTTCCTTTTATACTTACATTTTAATTTTTGTTCATAGCACACTCATACCCATAACACATGTAACAATACAATAACTGAAAATTAATTAAAAAAAAAAAAATTGGAAACTTTTGAATATTTTCTTAGCTAAAACATATTGTAATAACTAATGGTTTCTCAGGTGATAAAATATTACGCTGTGTATATTATTTATATGCAGATTTTGAAGACAATATTAGGCTTACTAAAATTCGACATACTTGATCACATAAATCGAATAGATATTTTTTTGTAACATATTATTATAAATGGGTCATAAAATCAACGTTCTATTTCTTTACATATTCACGGTTAGTGTTTCTAAATTGGAATATTTTTTAAAGTTTACAACATTTTAACAACAAAATTAAACGATCATTTTGGTACATTTCAACTCATTGGCTGGTCGGGGCACGGATTATCTTCCATTGCGAATGACATACGAGTCAGCGTCCGAGTTGTTTAATATTAATTCTAGATGCTTTCTTTGATATACTGTCTCACATAGTCGATTAGCGGGCGAGTGCAACTGGTACGTACTTACCTCATCACCGGCTCACTGCCAACGTTCGGCCATTGTTATTCACCATCACGCACCGCGTTGACATCGCTCGCATACAGGGAATATACAATGTGGGGAATTTTCGCGTCCAATCGCTTGTCGCGTGCATTTCAGGACTTTATCCATTAACGGCTGTTGGGTTCACTATGATTTAGTTCATTACCTATTTCAACGATTGTGGTCTCCTAAGCCGGGGTGTTTGTATTAAGAGAATGATGAATGTAGGAGCACAATGTCAAGTCGGTAGGGATGGAGATATGGTTTCTCTGTGTCTACCTCATAAGTGACTCGGCGTATCCATATAATGATAACAGTGAATAGAGTAAATATAGGAACGGATTAAGGTTACCATCAGTAAATAACTTCTGCTGGACTGCTCTTTTCTGCAATCTGGCTAAGACTAATTACTATCTTCAAGCACTGCAAAAAAAAATTGTAGAAATGTAGTAAGAACTCTAATAATTTTTTTTTTTATTTTATTAAATGATTTCTTACTACATTTCTACAAATTAGATTGTTATGACGAATGTTTATCATGAATTTATCATAGTAAAGTGAAATATTACAATATATAAAATAAACGGAATACATTAATGATATCTACACGATGACGTTGAATAACTTATTTGTAACGTTTTACGCGTCAGCCGTATATTAATATCAACGAGTCCAAAAAGATAATATTGAAGGTAGATCTCTTGAAAATCGTATCTGTACCCATTGTCGTTTTAGTACAGCGGAATGTTAATTAATTAATCCAATATTTCTTTTTCGGAGGCAGTGATAAATAGCTCTTGGCTACGCTGGATATGTATTAGAGTGAGGAACAATAACATTTTAAATGTAGATACAAAGTGGCATTGCATTAAATGAAACACTCAAAGTACCGAACAATAAGCAACGTGAAAATTATACATATAAAGTTCACTTACATCACTTTCACTACGAGAGTACAATATTTGTTAAGGGTAAGTTCAACGAAGTAGTAGTAGGTACATACGCTTAAATAATCATGTTTGAGGTTTGTTCATTAATTAAAACCATTTATACCTTCGTTCTAAATTCAGAAATAGCTAAATTTAGACTATTCGATTATTGTTTAAGCTCTCAATGATAATTTAGAAATTAAGGTTATCAAAAAGCCAACTATAGTTTTATTCATTAATAACCAATAATATTTAAATTAACCGACACACATTGTTCACATTAAGAAGTTATTTTTCCAATTTTGGTCGAGATCGTTTGCAAATATCTTTGGGGGTCAGCGGCCACATGTAACCATGTAGTAGGTAATATATACATTACATTTACTAGTGATTTTATTAATATTTTTATTTTTTCACACGAAATCCCTTACGAAGTAGGCAGTAGGTAGGAAGAAAGAACCAAGCGCTAAATGTCTTTACATACTTCACGTGAGTTTTCGACATAGCTCGCTGTCTTCGTAAACGCGAGTAGGTTTTGGAGACCTTTGACTTCTCCACCAACAGGTACCTGTCTGACTTATTTGGTCAAGATAGGTGAGTTTTGATCTCGGCACGTGCATCCATCAACATTGGCATCGTTTTGTATTATTTATTTAATTAACTAAGGAATTTGTTGATTTTCATAAAATAAATATTTTACGTCCTTAAATTATGATACATAAAACTATGATACATAAAACTATGATACAAAAATATGATACATAAAACACATATACATAAAAAATGTTTGCGTCGAAAAACTGTTGAGCTTAGATCCACGATAAACGTTCAACAGAACTGTACCCGGTGTGGACGCACGTACAATGATTACTAGGAATGGTCTAAAAAATGAATTTTAACTGTGAGAACATTCGCTACCGTTGTCTATTTGTATGTGTACTATCACGGTATTCTAGGTATGTAGGTATTATATGCCGGTATTATATAGAGTATTTATCGCTAATGATAGAATTGTTTTTATGACTAATTATTCTGTCGCTGCGTTTTATTTCGCTGTACGATGCGTTTATAAGTCAGGAGACCTCACAAATACGTTGATTTGATAAAAAGTATATCTATAATAAAACCTTTACGTAATAGATAGTGATTGTTTGGACCTATCGTTTTTCCAAACACTACAGGTGATAAAATTATAATAGGTGTGTTATATAGACATATTAAACATAGGATATACATTTTGTTAAGAATTTTCAAATTATTTTTTAATACAGATGACTATTTTTGCCCAGTCAGTTCACAAAGTACCTACCTACAATTGTTTTATATTCGTGTTCGATGACAAACAGCGACACTAAATACGGGTCACAATTTAAGCCGGGAGCGGAATTGCGGCGCACAGGTAGGTACGATAAAGCACTCAGGTCATAGGAAGTCAATAAAATAATAGTCGGGAACCCGCCACACAATAGTACTACGCCGGAGTGCAAACAATGAAGATCATAAACTATCTTAGGCTCGATTTACATGCGCGACACGAATTGCTTACTTATGTTAGGCCCGATATAGACTAACTACTAATTATGATATGAATGTTTCTAAGAACACTTTTGAATTTATTTTTAAAATTAAAATATTTGAAGTGTGTAGATGTGAAAAAAATGTAGGCAGTTACAACGAAAATTGTGTTAATATATAATTGGAATATTTTCGTAATGTAATAAATGCATTGCAGTGAATATATTAACTACGATATGAGCCAATATTATATGTTATGCTGCGTTTTAAAGAACGACAAATTTTGAAAACGATTGAAAGTTAAAGCAGTATTTTATAATAATCCTTTCATATAATATTGCAAGTGTCCTTAGCGAAGCATTACAAAATTAAATTCTATTGGTGAATTAATTCTGCACTCGATAATCTGGAAGGCAAGGCACACGCTGTCGTCCCATTAGCTAGCTTTCAATTTCAAACAGTCCCTACTTGTCCTTTCGATTCTACACTCCAACATATGAATGAGACCGCGCTATTCAGATCCGGACAAACTGACAGATGTATTCGTTCCCATGTAGGTTACACACAAGTGGTGAGACTTTGTCACATGGCATGCACTTGAATAGATACGTCTCGATACAAAGTAATCATCTTCTAAAATTGACTTTTATGTGATACATAATACAAGGGAATAAATACATCAGTTGGGACGCTTTAAAATTACAATCGTGACTCTCGTCCGTAGTTGTTGAAAGCTCACGGCAATGTTTTATTTAAAGCTAAGGCGCGAGAGCCATAAATCATTGACTGTCTCTCCTTGCGATTGTTCGATTATATTTTAAAGAATAAATCGTAACAGAATACGCACCTAATTGCGTCGGGTTGCGAGCTCTCGTCAATATCCATTCAAAACAATATATGTTTGATCGCGAATAATAATACCATATAATATTTTGTATAGGAAAAAATATGATATATATTTTTCAGTGTTAAATAAGATGTGAAATTATTTCGATGCCATTAATTATAATGGGCCCGAAACGGCACGTAATTAATCTTATTTGCTGTGCCGCAGTCATTACCATTGGAATTAGGTTGAACTGGTTTGTCGTTGACAAGAAGTTGATTTTTACAAAGACAACTTCGGATATCGGATTCAGCGAAGTGCAAAAGCTGACGCGAAAACAATCCCTTATTAATATAGCGTCAGCAAAACATTGTTGGAATTGAAACGACAATATTAAGTTGTTCTTGTTCTACCCTGGGCTCTCCTGATTTTTATATACCTATCACTTATACATATATAATTGCTTATGCAGTGTACAGTGTATACAGTGTACCTATAAGTGTTTTATCGGAGTAGGCATCTTCAATAAATCCATTCAATTGAATATAGTTATTAAGGCGGCTTCAGCTTAATTGAACAAAACCATAGAGAATCATTTTCTGAAGCGAATTATTTTCAGTCCGTTGGAATACACGTTATATCGTTACACACCTAACTTTTCTGTTATTTGTCATCGTACTCGATCTATTCGCTGAAAAATCGGTTTTTATTAATTGCTGTATACCGTACGCAAGCTTAATGTCTTCATCAATAACTGATATAATTTATGTACGGCACGATCGCTACAAGACGAAATTGCGGCCGCCGGCTCCCCTTTGTAATCAGTGCAGAATTATAAAGCCCTTGCAACACCGCGGGCTCTCTTCCCTGAGTTATTAACAAACTTATATCTCAATGAAACGTATTGAACAGTCTTCAATCGAAATTATATATGTTTATATGCTTCTTCGAATCACTCCCGTGCTCTATAGAAAAGTAGCGGTAATTTTTAAGGTGTTCGGCATCAACGCTTTGGGGCTACTTTTTGGATTTTCTCCGCCCGATTATAAACCTAAATTCCAACAGGTTTGAGATTAAAATGGCATAAATTGCCTAGAATAATGCCGATGATACAATTAGAGCATTAACGATCGTTGATGCGGTTAATAAACGAAATAATAATAATATCCATAAAACACTTCAGCCTTCAACCTCCCACTGAAAGACTGTTAAAACAGATGTATTCGGTCGGCTCGAATATATTTATACACACAAATAGATGGATGTTCATCATTAACCAAACCATCGGGCTTGCCTCTTGTTTACGAAAGATAAACGCCTGAGCACTTGAGATTTTCGGTGGCTATTTTTAACGAGGTCTTTTATTAGTTTAAAAAAGGCCGTTTAGATTAGAACGGCGTTAGAGTTAGGGGATTATTGGTATTTGAAATATTGGGTGGGAGGAATGGCACTCCTTCGATATATTAATAGCCGTTGTATGAAGTATCGCTCGCTGCACGACATAATATCTTTTAAATTGACTCCATTATTGAGAGCCGCTAGTTACCTAAAGTATTTAAACATTTTTATATTTTATGATACTTAAAATATGTGCTAAGAATCGGAAATGTAACCCTTAACCTTATTAGTGATATAATACGTTTTAATGACGGCTAGCGGTATAAAATATCCGTACAAATACAACTACTGTGGCAGTAAGGAGAGTAGACGGAAAAAGGACGCAGAGAGCTGGAAGTACAGCGTAATCGGAGGGGTTGAAGGAGTCAGAGATTAAGGATGAAACATTCCAGTTTATTTCATTTTCATTTCAAATTGTATTACATCATTAACTTAATAATATGCCGGCAAATATTATTAAAATTATGGACCATTCAACTTACACCTATATTCAGAAGTAAACGCAGTTCACTAAAAATAAAAATCAATCAATAAACGTTTTCTAGATAGGTGTACCAAGATAGCATTTAAATTCAAAGTACTTTGAGATCGTTTCTAATTGACTGATAACAACCTCGATCGATTGGGTTTAAGTGCACAAATCGATCGTCGTTTTATCTTAAATTTAAACGAACGAACGATCAAATATCTAAGTTGTGTGCAACCGATGCAGGAATAAAGCGGAACCAGTCTGTAATATCTTCATCAAGAGGTGTGTTCGATCGATTACGGTTGGGCAGTGTTCATTACATCCAGACTTATGCACGTCTTTTTCATATGCGGTTGGGTGTGTGCACACATACAAACGTTATGTTGCATCCTTTGATCGTTACAAGGACCGCTCTCAGAGCCTATCCCGTTCGAAGAACTCGCGGCTTTAAGCTCTTAACATGGTTAGTGGTGAATAAAAATTATAACCCGACTTGAAGCAGGGTACAACGGTTTTTGGTTTGAAAAATAAATATGTAAGTTTATCTCTACTTGCTTATGAAGTATTTAAATTAACATTACAATTATTTATCTTATTTTTTCTAAAGAAATATAATATTTGCAATTTGATAGATCTTTTGTTTCCATGGATCCATATAATTTTACAGGTTATTTCTGTATGAAAATAGTCTTCATTTAACTTAATATACCTATAAATTACTTTATTTAGGGGCATGCTTAGACATCGAAAGAGGTAATTGAGGTTTTAGTGCATATTAAAAGTTCGAATTCATTAAAATATAGACCTTGCCTTATCGCTATTTTAATTAGGGTCATTTCGAAAGCTCTTTCTTTTTCAAAATTCGCGAAATATTCAACCAATTCAAACAACGCACACTTCGCGTGTATAGGGTTGTGAAATAGTTTGAGGTTTACTGAATAAAAATTGATACTACAATAAATATCAGTATCATAATCGTATAGTAATTTATACAACATTAATTGTAACAAAAGATGTTAAATGTAATAGTAAAGTAAAAAACAACCCCATGAAACTATAATTCTAGAACATTCAGTGCATCATTTTCTATTCCTGAAATATTTACTTACCCTCTTTTTCAGCTAAAATCCTTGGATTAATGCAAAATATTATATTAATACATTATCATATTAACGCGAATTTACCTTTGAAATTAAATATGGGTCGCATGCACCCAACCAGAATGAGTTAAGAACTCATCGCTGGTATTTTTAATCTGCTCCCAGATCTACAGATAAAGACTAAAAATTACACCGTTTTAAAGCATTTCTCTCACTGGCGCAGTTTGTCATTTAGCGCGCCCTTATCGATGCCAGCGCCAGATAGCTTCGTGTTTATGTCGCTTAAATTAAATCGCTGGCGTTCATTATTGTGACACTGCTTTTTATATGTCCTCGAATTTATTCCCTCAAATTACACACACCCTTGCACCGCACAAACAATTCACCGACCGATGTTTACCAGCCCGCCGTTTGTTTAGTTGTTTTGATCGTCATTTAAAAGACCATCGGAGCGGAATAAGAATCGATTCGACTGTATACAGTCCAACAAACAGACGTGCCGAGCAATAACAACATAAACTGGACGTAACGCCCACGCGATCAAACGGGGCGTAATAAAATTATATTCACATAAAAATCAATATAAACACCATAACATTCTATAAAGGCAGCCACGTTTTAACTTAACGTCTTCATTAGGTATCCTCACGACCTCCCGATTGCGGGAACTCGATGCAATTTTCGAGTCGAGCCAATTCGTAG
>DWEC01001052.1:0-14302 GCA_018245735.1 Microceris miodesmiata
ATGAACAAATTTTAAATTTTAATTTAAAAAAATTAAGTCACTCGAAGTATCCAACTCGGATGGGCAGCGTTCGGGAAACTACGAACTATCTTGTCGTTCAACATACCTCAGTGCCTGAAGTCGAAAATATTCTACCGATGTGTGATAACAAACGGTGTGGTAACATGCTTCGGTATATATGTAATTATATATGTATATAGTCTATTACTATGACTCTATCAGCACGTCGTATTATCCAGCCTCAATAACAGGCGACTTACCCAATGTTTACGAGCTGTCGCGCCACTAACCGTCACTTTACGAGCCATCCAATACTCATTTACCCCTTATTGGTAATTATGAGAGCTTTATCGTTTAAATTAAATAATGAAATAGTAATAAAATAAATTTGATCTTTTCACTTGTACGGGTTACTTCCTCCGCTGTACATGGCCCCGGAAAACAAATTTTTGGTTACATGACGATTTACTGCCAGTTCACTCTTCTACAGGGCTACAGCACGCATTGAAGAAGTTCATTTCAAACATGTATATGCTTGAAGAAATCACTCACGGCCTTTTAATTCGAAACTAGGCAGAAACTGTGCTGTGGTGGATGAATAAAAATTGCATATACATATACATATGTCTCTAAAACGCGTTTATACAGGCAAGGGTGCTGGGTTCGGAAGGCCAGGGCTCGGCCAGGGTCCAGGACCTGAAAGAGTGGGGCCGATTAGGGGACGCCTACGCCTAATAAGATAAAAATCAAATACTCGTGCCCATTAAATAAGTATTCGTCCTTAATGGAAATTGAACCCACAACTCTTGGTACTGCAGACACAATCACTGACAACTGGACCATCATAGGTAAGTCAATATATTATTAGCAGCTGTGGTGTAGAGTCTAGACTCTAGGCTAATTGGGCATGTGCCTGCGAGAGGATCAGATACATATTTAATGGTTACATCTAACCTCAGACAGCCCCTACACGTTATATAATATTACTCATGTACTGGAACACTTAAACTATCACATTGAAAATTCCAACAAGTTTCTACGCCAATTAGAGTCAATCGAACGGATTGGCTGAAACGTAGGGGGGTGAAGGGTTAAAGGGGTTGGATATTGAAATCGCAAGCATTAACATATTACAAGCAAATTTCAACAAAACACACTTTAGTACGAGCTTTCTGTTTGATTACTTGAATTAGAAATTTCGCAAAGTTTGTGCGAGGTGAACGCGAGAGGGCTAGCGAGCAGAGTTTGCATACTCTATAGTTCAGTGATACATGTATTTAAATCACGTTTTCGTTTAATGGATTAAGGAATCCGCAATGAACACAGTTTTATACGAACAAATTTAAATTTAAAAGTAACATTTGGACATGAGTACGATATAAATACTTATTGAATATTGATATCAAACATTACTTTGACGTGATTGCTTTCATCGAAGAAATCCAATGGAACAACCAGTCAGCAGTATTTTTAATAAAAGCAATTATTAATATCTAGCAATTATTAATGTAGCTATCTGTACTAACAGAGAGATTTTGGTACAAAAAATTGGCAAACGTAGAACAAATAGTAATGTAGTTCAATATTAGATTATTCTCAACTGATAGAAATTACTATCTTGTAGACTTAAATACTAAATCAAAGAACAATGGCAACACTGACAAAGGACAAACGGTCCCAAGTCTCATTTGAATATATTTTGTTGTGTAATAAAGAATTTTTTGAACAAATCCATAATTTAATTGTTGGAATTTATGAAAAGGTAGAGACCGAATAGAGACTCAAACCTTGTTATAGATTATATAAAGTCTATCTTTCATTTTAACAAAAATAATAAATAATAGTAATAAATTTTGTATACAAGGTTTATGAAGCGAAACTTGATGATATTAGCCCCTATATTACAGACTAGTACTAAATTTAATACAGCTTACATTATTTCAAGACAAATTTCATTATTGGCTATCTCTCTGAAGTCATGACAAATATTATTAATATTTAATACGTAACATAAGTAATATCACTACTGTAATTGCCAAGGGGTTAGGCAGAAAAACGTTTTACACTCCCTCGTTTCACCAGTTACGTTTTACGTTCCACTATAGAATAACGGGCGAATCTATTGACATACACCGCGCACGTATTAGTAAATCGATATTATCTAATTCTCTTTGTAGTAATTCTATAGTCTACACCGCAGTTAGGCTAGGTTATCTATGGAATAATTTTATGAATCATTTGGTGCAATTGTAATATACTTATTTAATTAAAGCTTACCAACCTTTAGTTTACAAATTTCATTTATACATACATATATTATATAAAATAACATTAATTACTAAAGCCGCAATTACATGTGGGCACGACAGTCGAGATAACTGCCCACAAGTCGACAATTAATATGATTTAAAATTTATATTCATTACATTATACTGTGGTGGATAATTTATTTAACAAATCTGGCAACACAAAATAAATTAAGCTGTGTCTAGAAACGCAAATAGTTATAACTTCCTTTAAACATAAAACTCGTTAACGAAATCACGATTAACCTGTAAATTGTACCACGGCTGGACGCGGGTCTCCTCGCAGAAAGAGAAATATTATAGCGGGCATCTACCACGCTGTTCAAGTGCGAGTCAGCAGACTTCCTTAGTGAATACTATAGAAAACTCTATAATTGATGTTATAACCGACGTCTATTCTATGTGTAGGCAAAAAATTATCTACAAATAACTACGTATTTAGAAATTTACATACATTTGTTTATTAGTGTTCTCGTTTAAATAGCAGTGTCTAATTAATTTGATAGTTAAGTGGCCATATAAAGATTGTTTTAAAAGGTCAATATTTACAGAATCTATTTATTCCAGTCTATATCCATTGGCAATTGGGTTCGTTCAATATTCATCGTTAATTCAATTCGCAAGCAACACGAAAAAGTAATATTCCCACACGCAAGGAATCAATTCGTCTCTCCTCCACCACGACCACTAAGTTTACATAATGTATATTATCTATCGATCAGTACCCCTTTGATACCGCTTTTAGTCTCAGTTTCATTATTAGGCGAACTTTAAAACGTTATTGAAAATCTACGCTGTCTTTTCGTCTTAGTAATAAAGACTGCAGATAATATCTGAGACTAGTAGGACTTTGATCAATATTTTTCATGTTAACCCTTGAAGAACTATCTAATATAAATAAAGGGTTGTCTTATAAAGAATTATTCTTGCTTCTTGGATATTTAAAGTACGAGAAAAATGTCCTTTGTGAAGGAGTTTCAAGACATTTTACAAGAAATCTAAGTATACAATCCCTTTAAAAATGAAAAAGTAAATACAGTAAGAATAATTTCTAATTTAACTCAGTCATAAATACGCATTTAACTGGTGTTTATATACCTGTATAACAGCTACGGCCAACCGATTTTTCCACCCATTCCCGTAAGTACGAAATGCAGTACATTGAGGCTTTAATTAGTATTATTTCGCAATATTTGCAGGTAATTAAATGCGTGCGTGCATTTAAATTAATCTTTACGAGTATGTCTGAAATATATGTCAAAACTGCCCATAACGATACGATAAATGTGCCATGATTTAACTTCAAAAGAAACAAATTCCTGAATATATATTTTCATATATTTATATAACTTTTAAATAATTCCTATCTATGTTAGTTTATAAAACTATAATCATGAAAAATCATGACTAACAAAAATCGTCTCGGTTGCTAGTACGAAACGAGCCTTAACCCCAGTCCTCGTGAGGTACCCGTAACAATCTTTCACTCGAGTTAATAAGGTCGTAGTTACCCTCTAGAACATAATACCCCGAACTTAATAGGCTACAACGCTACGAAGCGTTTATATGAGAACCTATATTAATTACGCTTCTGCACGTAGATAGTTCGTAGCAGGGCTACGACATGCTACAACTTGGAAAATATCCTTAATATTTTAAGGAGAGGTCTAACACAGTAGTGGATTGAAACAGGCTAATGATGCGATGTGATGTTAACGTTAAACGTGTATTGGTGGATAAAAATCTAATGAAGACAATTGAAACTCTGGAGGATACGGTGATATTTATTACAAAAAAAAGAAAATTTGTGTCGCCTATTTCACTTTTCATAACAAAAGTACTATGTTTCCACGAACGAAATCCTTACAGAAAGAAAAAGGGTAGGAGAGGATGAATTTGTCAATAAACTTGTAACTGTGTTTGAGATTTACGAAATTACAAATAAATAATTTTTTCAGTTTCATTTTTTATTTGTGTTAAAGAGCTCGAAAAGCACCTCATTTGCCATAAACCGTTAAAGTTTGATAATTATTTAACTTACGTAGTACGTACCTATAACTATTCTCATTGTATGTTTAAAACGTTGAAACCAAAACGCATGCACTGATAAACAGTTTTTTCTTCAATTCTATTGTGTTGTCGTCTAACAAATTGGTACTGAAATATACTAGTAGTAGATAAATTAGAGAGATAAATGCCCCTCCTAATAAGGCCTCTGACGTTAAATAATTACTCCAATCTCGGACTACGTAACTGTGACTTATTGCATCGTTATATAAACCAATTATTTCATTCATAACTCACATTATTAAGACAATGTGGGCCTATATTCCTCGAGATAAAAACTAGTCAGTGACAACCTACTCGTTTAGAATTCGGCCTCCCACTCCGAAGCTTCTGGATTGAAATTATTGTGCGTAATTCTTCACAAAAAATATGCATCTAAGATTAAATGTTACCTGCGTAACACTGAATAGAAAGTGTGAGAAGGAATAAAACAAGGATTCATAACATAACCTTATTTAATTCAGATAAATGCAAAACGTACTCAACATTAGTGGTCAACAATTAATAATTTATTACAAGATACCAGACTTTAGATATTCGTAAAATCCTATATTAAGTCGTCATCGTCATCAGCCTATCTCAGTCCACTGCTGGACATATTTCTCCCCCAATGAGCGCCATTGCGTCCTCTTCTCGGCTTGTCGCATCCAGCACCTACCCGCAGCCTTTCGCAGATAATATATTAAGTACTAATGTCCATTGCACTAATCTCTTAACAAAAAGTATAAGCACATTGCAACGCTACACTTAAGTTAGGTTATTTGAAAAGTAAATAGCTGCATTGAAAGCATTTTGATGTCTGTAATTTTCGCAACGAGCAGGTCTCAGACGGCAGCCGTCATTATGGTGTCGTTCCACCTAGTAATTTCGCGAAGCATTTTGTGACAAAAGTAGTTACAATCATCGTCCGTAGCGCGTCTTTTATTGTATATATATAATAACATTAATGAAAGAAAATATTTATAATATTTAATGACTCTGACTAATAAGTTATATTAGTTAATTCAGTTAATGAATCAAACAAGAGCAAAACAATTATGCGATTAACAGGAATATATTTCGTTCTGTTGGTGGTTGTATAATATGGATGTATTCGCTCGTTTATATCATACATTTAATTCTTTAGCGGTCTGGTTATTATAACACAGGGTTTTTGTACTTTATGATCAGACAATAACAAAAAACGCTTAGTCTTACTTAATTCACTAGCTTAAAAATATACATATGATTACCTAGATATAGAACTTAAAACTTCTTTACGACAAGCGTTAATAATACCAAATTTAAATATAACACAGTTAATCTTTCGTTATATGAGATATTAAGGACAACACGCAGAAATTAACTTGCCCATGCGAGCACTGAATAACCCCTCCCGCTATCTGACTTCCCCTATCAGCGCCTGCCACTCTCGCCTTAGACGCGTCAGTACCTCGCTATTACATCATCCGGCGAGATACCTAGTCAACTTTTACGAGTTATACATAAGTCCTACAAGAACATTAACACAGCCAGACAGACTAGTATTTTGTCTCCATCATTCCCTAAGTACTCGGATTAGGCTTCAATCCGCACATTTATTAGACACGAGCCTTATCTGTAGACGAGTTCATACGTATTCGTTATGAATTGAATGAAATGGGAAAAAAATCTATGTAGGTATATACATAATTTATCAGCCGTCTGGACAGCACAGGCTCTCTAGTTGGAGAACAAATTTGGAGAGAATCTAAAGAGTTTAATCATTATTTATTAGAAAAAATAAAAACTAACAAGAGATTGTCTTTATGATTTCATAACGTAGTAACAGGTTTACGAGTACAATGTACCTACTTGCAAATTATTGAAAAATTTACCCCTAACCGTAAATATTCGTCCACCAATCGGGAATAAAATACGTATGTTTTTTTGCAATAGCCTTACCAGTGCGGGACCTATCCACTTCTCGTCCTGAGCTCCAGCCGACCGCAATGAGGCCGCAGTTAACGATACGACAAAGTATCGGAAAAAGGATACATAAATTAAGTGGATATATAATTGAATATTGTATGCATATAAATACTAACAAAACATTTGATAGGAAAAGGTATTCTTGTTTGAGTATTGAGAATATACGACACAATCTTACGCAACTTACACTTTGGCAGTTAAGCGAGTATTCACCCCGCAACAGGGACATATTCAAACTTTACGTAATGCTATAACACCTATATATTTAACATATGATAATTGTGTTGCAAAATGTCCTCCGTGCTCCGAGTGGCTTTAATAGGACTTTGCTCCACAGGGAACAACTGTGAAACGTTTAGACGTGTTTCCAATTACGATTTGTATGTCCTCTAATATTATGTAAGCTGCGAGCCGAATGTGAAAGTACCAACACTAAATACATGAACAAGTATTGCAGTTCTGTATGTACAAGAATAGTTTTTGAATAATATTTTTCTTACTGTTCTCGTAAATCACATCATATCATAATGAGCGTCCTTATGGAAGTTCACAGGGGGTTATTACTCAAAATCTCCATTCTGGGCATACCGCTTGAGAATCGCAAGGTTTCTCGAAACGCCTACGCTGCTGCCCGTCGACAGTTAGTGCATTTTGTCGTACCTAGAATCGCTCGTAAGCTTCAGCACCTAGTCAGGACTGGATGATGAGATACAGAACATAATGAATTTTAAATGGCGATAAATCTGTAGCAATTTTAAGCGACTACGATTGCAATACATTCGCTCGATCTAGAATGCTCTAGAATATTCTAGTACAAAACATTCACAGCCACAGCGACCGGACTAATCCCAGTTGTACATGACGATGCATTTTTAAACAGTACGCCTCTGACAAGTGACAGTGATGTATTGTGGATGCAGTTCGTGTTGCCGGCATACGATTTGTGTGAGGTACGTGAGCAGGAAGCTGAGACTGGAGCCGAAATTTGTAACGAGCAACGTAACCTAAATAAATTGTACAGTTTAACCGTTTGTACTCGTACACAGTAGTTGTTTTATGAAAATACATATAACATAATAATGTAATTTTATTTACCAAAAAACAGCATTGTAAAGTTTGGTCTAGAACTTTTCAGAATTTAGGAAGAACACATAAAAACAGCTTTTATATGCTTATACATACGTTCGTGCGTGAGTGTATATGTGCGTGCACGCGCGTGTTAATAACTTACATATTTGTAACCGTGTGCGAGTACACATTTATACATGAGAATTTCCAGCTTAATGCTTAAAGGTAGCAATTTACTGTAATACTGATGGCAGGTATTCGATCTTATGTAACGCAGGGTGTACGTCTAAAGTGATAGATTGCGGCGTGCTGAAATGTGTCCCATTTTTTTTCTATATACGAAAAGAGTAAACATTATCAGCACTGGAAGGTAGATTTAATTAATCATATCCACTGTGATGCGGTCACAAATAAGACCGGAACAAATCTGCGTAGTAGTTGAATGCCGTCCTCGTCATCATCACTATTATCATCATCATTACCATTACTACCATCATAACTGCCATCATAAACTCCATCCACAGTGTCGCAAACTACATATCAAAGCGAATAGGTACACGAACAAAAAGGATGTTACGTACAAAATTTAATAACAACAGTATCATCTTCCACTGTCAATCCCACTCTGCTATTTCCACATTTAACTAAATAAATTATAAAACGGTTTCGCTCTAAATGCATTAACAAAAAAAACGCCCACTGAAACTGGGTTAGTTTAGCCGAAACTGGTACTAATTTAAAATTGTCGAAGTGAATATAAAATCTAAATAGGTTTTTGAAACGCACAATAAATGGATTAATGACTAAATTTAGTACCAGCCTATAACTCCTGTATGTTCTTCCTGAATAGACCTACGAATTTCGAATAAATCCTCACAACAGAAATTTATATTTCTTTATATTTTTATGTTGAGAATATTTAACATTATAATTTTTGTAGGCGCTTAAAGAGCCTACGTTATAGTAAGCAGATGGCCGATAAACTACATAATAATCACTATCTACTTATATACTTTATGTTAATATTATTACTTTGCATGTATTTAGTCTCTTTGATTATTAATCGCAACATTCCCGAGCGAGTTTACAGTAATATCTTCTTAATTACTGTGGTTAAAATAAGCGTAAGAACATCACTGCGGCATCACTGCAAACGTTTAACTTCGCTGACGACGGACCGAGCGGTGTAGTGTTAATGGTTCTTTAATTACAGAAATAAAATTATGGTAACATTAAACGTAACATCAAGTCTGTAGTCCCTGACAGGGGTAGACAGAGGTGTGTAGCATACTTCCACGATTCCTTAATTGCGTTTACATCCATCATGGAATAGATGGTAACCCTATTGCCATACAACAGGTACAGACTACAGATCCATACTCCGAACCCCTACTAGAAATTTCTACTAAAAAATCTAAATAAAATCCAATATTACCCCGACCCGAGAATATATCCCAGTACCTCTAGATCAGCAGTCTTGTTTGCAATCATTCGACCAATGAGGCAGTCATTATGGATAACTTAGTCAAATGAAACATGACTAATAAGAGTTGGACCGATAGGTTGACGACCTGCGAAAGGTTGCAGGCAGATGCTGGATGCGACAAGCCGAGTACAGGGCCCGATGTGACTCATTGGGGGAGGCCTATGTCAGTGGACTTAGATAGGCTAATGACGATGACGAATAAGAGCAAGAAAATTTTAATATGTATTGTAATTCATGATCTGTTTTCGCTTATCAAATATGTTCTTGACTGGATTTTTTTTTATTTTTTCATAAATAAGCATGTACATACATGCAGTAAGCAATTTATTACGACCAAAATTGTTAGAGATCGTTATGAGAATTAGGTGTGGCAATTTACGTAATTACCTGTCCTAGTAAGTCAATAATTTGTTGCAAAATGAGTATGTATGAATTTTCCTAAGCATATTACATTTATATTAAATATTGTACCCTATTACTCGCTGAAATAATAAAGTAAGTATAAAGTATTTTTGTAATATTCCCGGTCCATTTTCTCCAAGATATAATTAAAAGTATTCGGACACAAAATAAAGAATAATATAGACGTTTCTGACATTCTCCTTCGTTTTACGAGCTAACCGTCGCTGTAAAATGCTCAATATCTCGCTGTGGATACAATAACGAGGATAATATTTCAGCGTTTCAGCTATTACCTCAAGGACTCTCCTAAAATATTCTAATTTAAGTATTAGTGCTATATCATTAAGCCAGGTATCTTACGGAGTTCGCAGATGTAATCAAGTGCCAATTGCCTTTATCCTTACAGGACGTGTTTGTTCATTTTAACATTTAAAATATTTTATAATTGTGCAATATCAGAGGGGTCTCGTGTAACCACTAGTGCGCACTACTTACCTAGGCAGATGTAGTTACTAGTTTTAACATTTTGTATATTACATGAAATCGTTTGTTTTAACCGACCTTCTTCTAGTTAATTATGAACTTGCTCTTTATTACCTACCCTTTGCCTTCGATTCCCATGTCGGTTTCCAACCTATAGTGGTGACAAACATAAATAGACTCCTTACTTACTTTTGAGGCGGAGAAACCACTGCCGGGTATGTACTGTGATCGTCATAAATTCACAAGAAGTCATTTCATACTAATTAGGTACAGACACATCTCTTCATAATATTAAATGCTTGATTCAAGGAGATAAAATTAACCGGAATAAAAGTATTAGTAAAATGCCTTTATGAAAAATAAACAAAGTCTGTCAAATTTCATCCAATAAGAAATTATACGCAATTTGAAATTATACGCAAAGCTATATTATATTGTGTTAACAAACAAACAGCGTGGCTTAATACAAGATTCGCAGTAGATTTAAAAACGCATGCTTTGTTATAATAATGAAAAGTTTCAAATTAACTTAAGAATTAAAACATATAAATATATGTATGTATTTCTGTTAGGAATATGTTGCAACATTAATGTACAACGTAACTGGATGTGTTCATCATGGCAAACGACATCGAATATTAGTCAGAAGACTCGCCGAGTTTTCTAACTAATTTTAAATATAGTTTGACTGATTAACCTTCCATTAATTTGCACGAGATGTACCTTTACATACACCCGAGAAAAGAACAATCGTTTAATTAGTCGGCTCTATGTAATGGTAACATCGGAGCTGTCAGCTAGAATCATTACCAACACGATTACTGATAGCACACTATCAATATGAATATTTTCGTTGTCGTCCAAAGAGAGCTTTCCATCATAGCCGGTAACATATTGGGCACTCATCGGATATTGCAAACGTCCATATGCGACAGTGATCCTTTACCATCAGGAGGGTTACCAACAGGTTATTTTAATTAGATTAACAAGTAGATAGAGTAGATATAGGTACTTATTTCGTATCGCTAAATGCAATTGATTGTCACAACTTCTGTTACAAAGTACATACTTGAAATAATTCGACGACTTATCTCCCGTCGCACCTGCTCTGAACACAAACGTGTCCGTTCTTTATTAAGAACTCTGTATTTATTACACTTTAAAGTTGAACGCCTTTTGAATAAAAAAACAGGGTTATGTAAGCTCCGAGCGATATATTTGACCGAACGTTCTAGAGTCGACGCTGTTAGTTTTAGAGCTTCAGAACGGACATTTGAAATAATAGTGACGGAATATGCCAATGTTGATGGATGCAGCTCCCGAGAGAGACCCAGACTCGCTATCTTGACCAAATACATCATGTACTAGCTGATAGGAGAAATCAGAAGTCTTCAAACTCTGTTCTGCATGTAAAAAGTGAATGGTGAATGTATTAAAAGTACGTAAGGTCTGTCAATTTGTGAAGGAAAATTATTTCGGTCTATTCACGTACAATTTACTATATGTAAGATATATGATATGTAATCCGTTGGGCTATGTCGATAACTTTGGTTCTCTGTCGGATCGCCTCATTTCTGGTGGCTGACAGTGGTTGGATGTGAGGAGCTGAAGATCGAGCTCAGTCGCGTGCTATTGCCTATGTCCAGCACGGGACATGTGCAGCAGGACGGGAGTAGGCTGATCATGAATGATGAATGAATGAAATGTAACAGCTAAAATGAATAATGTTTTTTCAAGATGATCCGATTAGTTTCCGACTTCATTGACCGTTCCAACCATTCCGGTTTCACTGACCATCTCTCTTGGGAAAACCATTTGTCATGTAATGTTTGTACATATACCTACATACTTATAAAATATGAATGAAATATTAATGGCTGTTATATTTACAAACAAAAAGCCATAAGCATTAAATTTTCACATTAAAATGGGTACACGAATCTGCGCTTTCCAGTATTTATCAATACAGAATGTTTTAATGTAATCTGTCCTTGACGTACATTTGTCATATACAATACACCACCATGTCGTATGAGATAGTTTAGAGTGGTAACGAATGTAAAAAATACTGAGCTGGTTTATAACCCACTGCTGGGCCCAGGGCCGTGGGCTAGCGCGGGATGTAATATTTGTGGGATGACGTTTATCAAAAACGACTTGCAGTCACCATTTTGTAATTAGTGATAGCTCCACAAGTTATGTAATAAAATAACTCATAAGTCAGCAGTTATTAGACAAGCGGCCGTTATTTTCATCTGTCAGCTGTCGAGTCAGTAATGTGACAGCTTTTAATCACGCCGGCAGTACTTTCTAGACGCATTGACTAACTTTAATGCAAAATTATTAGTTATAACGTAACATCACGGCTGTGTAATCCCAATGAGATAGGCAGAAGAGTGCCGAGTTTCACCAGTTACGTTTACGTCCCCCATGGATTAGAGGGCAATCGTATTGACATACACTGGGCCCAAATCTAGACTCAGAGCCACAATCAAAAATTTTATCTAGAAAAAAGATTCTAAGTTAGAAAAATCCAATAGTATCTGACTTGTGATTTGAAACCCAGGACCTCTTGATCAGCAGTTATGCTTGTAACCAATTGACCAAAGAGGCAGTCATTATTCGTTATAATGTGGAATATTTTATTATCGGTTATGTACGAAATTTTTTAATGCCAATTTTTTTTACTATCTTTTCAGATTATTTTCTCTTTAAAGTTAATAGCAATTTTATGAAAAAATGACAAAATAAATGTGCGTACATGTCACATGTGTACATGGCTATTGTTTTACAATTTGTCTTTTCAATTTCAATCATACTTTTGCAATTTGTCGACTTTTCCTTGCACTCATAGAGTGATGTAGTGAAATGTGGTTCGACCCCCTTCCCCCATTTAATGTCACGTAAAATTTTACTCGTCGTAAAACTCCTTATTTGTAACGTAAATATGTTAATTTGTGGCTGATTGCGGTAGATTTATGAAAAACACACGACGCCAGTCGTCGCCGTCGTCGCAAGTACATCGTAACGTTCATCGACTAGCGCGTTTGGCTGGCTGGTAACGGGTAACAATTGACTGGCTACTATGTTACTACCTGGAGTACACATAACCGAGATAAAAATTATTGTCTAAGGTCAGCCATATTTCAATGAAATAACATATTCTACTTAACCCAGTTTGCACGTAATCTTACCCGGGTTTCTTGCAAAAAAAATTACATCATATCCCCCTCTCTACCTCTCCTATTTTTACTAGATCTATTTTCTTTATACTTCATATGAACCAATTTCAAAAGTATTATGCTTATCAAGATATATGTATATTTTGGTTATCAAGAACTTTCTAGCAATACCCTGTCAGATGGAACTAACGCCGGTGCCTAACAGCGTAACGCGCTCCACTCTCATTCATACATAAGGCAGAGATAACTACTACGTCTTAATGTCGAATGTTGTCTTAATGTCAAATTTCGAACTTCTCTCATTCTATCATGTGACAGCTTCGTCATTAAGCCTAGTACAGTAAAAAGTGATACTTTGTCCACTGTTATAATAGCTACACTTCATTAATATTGTTAAACGTGGTAATTTCCAATTTTATTGCCAATTCGTACAAGTAATTCTTATTCGTATTTTTTTATACATTTATGTACTACTCATACACGTCAAATAAAAGTAGACATGACATCAATTGTCTTTGCTTTGAAAAAAAAACAGAGGTTTTTGAGGATTTGAACGTATTTTCACCCTTTATATCTGTCATTCTGAAAGGGTTAGATGACGGATTTGTGTAACAAAAAAATCTTTATTCTAAATACGAAACGACTGTTCCCAAATTACAAAGCCAGCCGATAACAGTCCAATGTTAAAGGTTTCGCCTTGCTTTTGATGTTAAGAAACGAAACACCCTTCATAAATAACAAAACTACGGACGGTATATGCGAGCACTTTATTTCTGAAGAATATTGTTCGTTTTCCCTTTTACCTATTTCACTAACATATTTGAAACGAGTACCTAAAAACTATTGGTGAATAAATATCAGGCATGAAATTTACATTGTGTGACAGGGATAATACTTGGCGCAAATAATATGAAAATTTTAGTTGCAACATGTGCGAGGACAACTTTTATGAAATTGACGTACTTTCTCTTTTCGACAAACTAAAGTTTTTATTTGCATATATACAGACATACAAAAGCAAAGTATATCTGAAGCAGGTTATACATAAATGCAATTAATATAAAATCCTTAATTTCTTTTAATATATACTTACAACAATTTTACATCATATGTCATTTCATAATAATATTTTAATAGAATCAACATTTTATATCTTACTTCTAATATTACTTTTCAAAACATCTATACCCATTTTGACTGCATCCAATGCAGTGCCTGGAGCACATGTCACACCGTAACCACCATGACCGTAGCAATGGACTACTTTTAAACCATTAATGAGTTCTGGTTCTACACGAACTGGGACTCTATGCGGTCGTAAACCAACCTTATGTCCG
The DNA here is from genome assembly GCA_018245735.1 of Microceris miodesmiata. NCBI lineage: Eukaryota > Metazoa > Arthropoda > Insecta > Lepidoptera > Hesperiidae > Microceris > Microceris miodesmiata. The sequence goes on from DWEC01001052.1 coordinate 14,282, forward strand.
ACAAACTCAACATTTTTTAAA
>DWEC01001053.1:0-14300 GCA_018245735.1 Microceris miodesmiata
TACCTTCTCCTTTCCGAATGAGAAGGGCTAGGCCATAGTATGTCACACTAGCAAAGTACAGTTTAGCAGGCTTCACTGCCTGCAATGCTTTTGAAGAACTTAGAAATACGCACTGCGTGCATTGCTGTGGTGCTAAAACAGGCGTAATTATTTAAGTAAAAATTTTCAAACATATTCTAACTGTAAATTGTTCATTCAACCACCCAGACTAAGCTATTAAATATATTTTAGCCATTAAATGTGAAATAAACTTTCACGTATATGAGATACAAACGTTATATAATACTCCGTGAGCCGTTGACCCGAATTTCAAGGATGCTGACACCTATCGAGCTGTCAGATTTCCATTTGCCCCGGTGACAGGCTACGATGTGAAATCTGGTCCTACTGAACATTAAGAGCACTCTCGTTTCTAATTAGGGATTAATTGAATTACGGTACGACAAAGAGCCCTTTGTCGGTTGCTTATGAAGTAAATAAAACATCCTCAAAGTGAACGTTAATAACTTACTTTGTTTTGATGTTAGAGCGCGGTTATGAATGATTAAATTGGTCGTTGAGTTTCAATAGCTTGTTGCGATTTTTTTTTCTCTCGCAATAGGGTTCCGACCCTAAGGTTGAAATCGGAAAAGTAATTGTAAGTCAGTTTAGCGCCACGCGTTGTCGGCGTCGCACGTAGCGCCATGTTCCGCGCAGTGACAGTCGGATGGAAGCGGTACTGGTGGGGAACAGGTACGGAACTAGCAATCACGACATCCTCAATAACCCGCCAAATAGTCTATTACGATTTCAACGTTATTATATGTCATTGCATTCAGTCTGTGTGATTACGATCAGTGTTTAATTCTCGCGCGTTCCGCTCTATATTTTTCTTACCGCGAACAACTTTCTGTTACAAACATTGCGGAGATAATGCTGCACTATTTAAAAACGGATCACACAAAAATTTACAATAGCATTGTAAAAATTTTAATTAAAATCCAAACGCAAATCATTTTCATTAACTTTGTAATTACTATTATTATTTAATGCTAATGATAAGTGGATTTATTATAATTTTTGCGGGCTTTTGGCATTACAAATTCGCATAACTTGGAACCGTTGGCCGTTTCCTGTGGTTAAGTCCGCATGCCTGTCCAACTATTTACGTTCGGGTTCGTTCAACTTCGGCTCACGTTCGGGGATAGTCGGAGCACGTGGTGGGATAATTTGACAGGTGCGATACATAAGACCATCCAAAAACGTTCCGCCTTCCGGATTGTGACATTGAAAGAATTATCGTATAACGTAATAAAACGCTGCGCGTACGCATGCGATAAAAACGCGCCATAATAATCTTATCGAATTTGAATCAAGTTATATCAAGGTCAATTTATAGCGATCAGCTGGATAATAAATCAAATTATGGCTTAATAATTAAGGCTTAGCGAGATTGCGAATAAATGAATCATCTGATGATAATATTTATTAGTGTGATAATTATTCTCATGTAAATAGAAAACAAATTAATGTATTACGCATTTATGTAAATATTCTAATTAAATACAACCGTAAATTCTATTTGTGACAAATTGAACGGTTAAATGCTTTATAGGTAATTCTGGCTATAATAAAGATATTTTATTCCGACGTAAAAAACAAAAGAACGTTATTCATGTTCAATTTGCATTTCAATATACCGCAAACAATTCACAATAAGCAGGGAAATTATAAACTGATTTAATATTAAAGCAGTGAAATTTATTATTTTATTCTATTGTTGTACTTATTTAAAAATATATCAACGGAAAACCTCAAAGAGTTGAGTCTTTTAGACATCTTCTTGACCTACTTACATTAATTTTCACTAAAGCGCTTCCATTTGTAAAAAATAACGAGGCATAGGTATTTTTAAATTTGACTTTAGTTTTAACGTAAGTTTACACTTTGATTCACTACCTAGGTTTACTATACAGGTATTTGATTTACTACAACATAATATAATTCCTCAATGCAAGTCAGTATCAACCGCCACCAACAGGTCAAACGTGGAAGTGTACTCAGTACTACAGTCCTCTGCTTACATCTTCGCGGATCACGGGCATGGTGTTACGTTTGTTTTGAATTTCTTTGATTTGTATTATATGTACGAATTGCTAAGTCGCGCTTGCAATTACTCGCCCAACGAGGCAGTCTAAACAATAATTTTAAAACAATTTCGGTAACGTCTAGGTTTTTTTTCTCGCCTGTCTCGACGCAAGTTACTTTTTGTCTACATTTTCGGAGATACTATTATCTTTTATACATCGTAATTTAAAACCGCTTAAACATATTCAGACATAAAATGATTTATAATAATTTGATATGTTTACGATTTTTCGTCGACCATCGTTCAAGATTATATTTTGTATTACTTTACTGTTATTTGAAAATGTAGATATTTATTATTATTTTCATTGTTAACATAAACGTATGTTCATTTCATTATCTCAATGTACATATTTCCTTAATTACAAATATTCATACTTCACTTACATGGTGAAGCGATAACATTTCCTGATACAGCATTAAACCAATAAGAGCTTGAAATTGCAGAATCGAAACATTGTTGTATACAGAGAACTGAGAGATGGATTCGTAAAACCTTTGCTACTGGTTTTTATGGACATTTAAAAATTATACTATTATCTATCTATACTACGACTCTCTACCCCATTGGTTATATAGCCTCACACGAATAAAATACTACGATATGATTGCTATGGTAACCATATCCTATGTAACATAATGTAGGATATTACCTGTATTATCATCGTCACCCTCTAAATGTCCACTGGTGGAAATAGACCCCCCCCTAATAGGCGTCACTCCTTCCGGTCATGGGTCTTCCGAATCCAGCAGCTTCCCGCTGTCATCTTCACGTCCGCAGACCATGTAATATATCAATATATATAATATATAATAACAAAATGCTGGGCCTCTTTTCGTCCTATAGTTCATTTCTCAAAAGCATATTGAGCTTATAATGTACATATTTAGCTATGACAGCCCATTGTTTTAGAATTCAGTTTCTCTCTCCGGGGGTGCTAGGTTCAAATCCACGGCGTGCATCCTTTACGAAAATGTGTTTTAATATTAAGTATCATTCGTTATAAGCATGAATAGAAAAGTAAAGAAATCTAAACACTGCAGTTCTCACTATGGTGTCAAACGCTCCCATTATAAAAGAAGACAAGTATACAACAACAAACCGACAACGCATCTGGCCATACGTCGGGTGTTGAAAATATCCAAAGGTGGCGGTGACCACTTAACATTAGGTGGCCCGTCTGTCTGTTTGTCCAGCTAAATATAAAAAGGAACAGTGAAACAGGAAATGTGTTAGTGATAATATTGTCATATTGGTTCTAATGCCAAAACGTCCTGTCAAACGAAGATCTCTGGTGACCATTCACTCGAATGATTGAAAGTTGAAACCAATCAGCGTCCAATAAAATCTGATCGTTTAATTATGCTTTTGATACCATACTCTACAAGCACCAATCTCAGCTCCAATAGATTTATGACATGAGTGATTTTTAGGATTTGATTGGTGCTGGAATCTACATGGAATTTGTTTTCGTATAATTAATTGGATTAGACTAATTGTAAATTGTAGTTTTGAATTTGTTCACGAATTTTAAACGATATAATATAAACTATGTTATACACGTTTGAATGTTTGCAAGACATAAAAAAATTTAACTTTTGTACTCATATTGAAGTTTTTCTTCTATTTGAGAAATAAACTACGTACATTATTCTATATATTTGTTATAATATGCCTCTTTTTTTGCTATATTGAGTTACTGAAAAATATATTAAAAATTCTCAGAGATTAAATCCCATACATAAAATAATGACAGGACACAATTCCAGAAAATTCGACATTCCTTGTTTGGTATATTCGCCTATATGCCGAAATATCAAATTAACATAGCATTGTCTCCAATGGATTTACTTATTTTTATTATTTGCGTTTGCGAAGCAGTGCCAACACACTGACTATAACTTTTGATCGTTATTCTGATTAAAATGTAGTAATTATTTATATTAAAACATTTTCGACGAGACTTCCAAAAATGCGTGATTTTTATTTTTTAATATTCAATTTCCATTTCACTATTACACTTTCACTTATTGGAACATGTGTATTATGATTTAATCATGTATTTTACACACCCGCCTCCTCGACAAGTGTTGTCGTCATAGTTGCAGTAATTGCTCTCCATTTATTCTCAGGGTTAACTGATTATTGGATCTACCATAGACCATAATTAATGTACCAATGACTACACATGGAGTACAAAATTCTAAAACAGAAATAAACACATACATGTATAACTCAGCACAATACCTCGCTTAATTTCTCGTTCATGACAAAAAATGTAATCACTGGCGAATCTTGACCGCCAAAAAACAATTACCATACGAATGTAAATGATAACTAGATATTACTAATATTATACTATACATAGCTTGTCACAAAAACAAAAATGGCTATCAATGTACAATGGAATACCATTTAAATTGTAAAACACAACTTACCAGAAATACAAATAAAGTCGCAAAAACCAGCGCGCAGGTATAAAAAGAGTGGCAAATGCAGAAGAAGCACGTCAAATCTGCAATGATATTTGGCATCCGACCCTTTGCCTACCTTGTGATAAATCTGTCATGATGATATAACAATAACAGCAGGCTAAGGACCTGCATAATAAATTCTAGTAAAATTGATAAGTTTTTATCAATAATATTAATTAATAAAAAACTAAATTAAAATACTAACAAAATTAAAATAAATTAATAAAAACGACTCTACTAACCCTTTATATGCACTGAATAATTTACCCATGTATCTGGATTAATAAAGCCACGTATAGGAGAAAAAGAAATAAAAGAAAAATAATAATGCTTCCTCTGCCAACCTCTTCGGGGATTACAAGCGTGATGTTACGTTTTAAGAAAAATAATAATGCACAATAAAAATAGTTCAGAAGTACTGCAATAACACGTATAAATGTAAATCTACTAGGGAATCTAAAAATAGAATTAGTTAACTCTATAATTAAAACTACATACGTTGAAGGCTACAACACAGGTTTCATCACCACGTGAACGTCGAGGCCGCCCAGCTTCTCCACGTCATTGATTCAATCATTAAAATCAATGATATAACACAGTGTAGTGATTATACCTAAATGACTTATATTACAGAAAAATAATGCGACTAAAATCAGAAGTATAGAACTCAAAATCGTAAAGAGAAGCTGTATAGAGATCTAAAAATGTAACTAACAATAATGAAGAACCAAAAGTACTGTACAATAAGTCTAGTAAGATACATACGAGTACAAATGAATGCTGAAAATACACGAAATTAAAAGTATCACAGAATCGAACACATTTATAGCTATTTGTCTGGTCAGCACATAGCTTCCGTGTTGTTATTGGGTCAATAAAATTCCATTAGAATCAATTGGAACATTCGCTGGCTCCGCTCATTTATTTTGCAGAAGACAGCGATGTCTGGCCCTACTTAATGAATCATTATCACCGATTCTTTTATTAGCAACTAGTAAAAGTAAATCATATAGAATTCGACATTTCGATTTCTCTTGTATAATACACGACTACCTTATAGACGAACAATTACAAACATTAGTTAGAGATAATTTTGTAGTTTTATACATTTTTTAAACCTGAAATGGCTAGGTATTACCGGCATGTATGAACGTCGGATACGGGATACGCAAGGATACAGATATTGGGCAGTCAGCGCTCTTTGGCTACCCGGTTAGGAACCTGACATTACGATATTATCATTTTTAATAATACATAAGAATACTAATGATAATGAATATATAAGAAACACCTGGCGAATGACTAAAGCGAGGCCTGTTGATGTTTCATCGCGTAGTTTTTTTCCATAGCTGAGATATTTCTCCAGGCTGAGGTGTTTTTAACACAAAATATATATGCATAAATTAATACACACACACACACATATATATACATAAGTATATATATGTGTGTGTATATATATACAGAGGTAGTGTATATATAATATATACTTTTAGTGACATCTATTGTAAATGTTGGTATATATTCAAGGTTTTTCTAGTTGGCTAGCGTGTTTCAGTTGTATCTTTACTTTTCCTGTAGCGAGATCGAGGTCGCAGCATGGACTGAGATCACTTTTATTGTCACTTAGCACCTTGTAACAAATAATATGATATTTAAAAATATAGAAGCTAATAACAAAAAGGCAAGCCCTCTGAACGGTTGCGTTCTAACCCTGCATGAAGTAATAATGTATGTGCAATTAGCAAATTGTTAATGCTTTCAAAGGTTTAAATACGAAATAAACTTTTGATAAGGTTCTACTCATGAAAGCGTTGCTTGAGGTCAAGTGGTCATCGCAGCTGATAATGATCTCTATCACATCTTTAATTACTAATTTTAAATGCTTTGTGTATCAGTTTTTGCCATCAACACAATTCACTACACGTTCGTGTATACTTATGTTCCCATTTTAACATTACACATTTTTTTTAATTATATGTATGGCTAACATTTGGCCACGATCTCGCCTGATGATAAGCGCAGATGCGTTCTAAGATTAAGCACGCATACCTACCTAAGAAGAGTCTATTCACTCTTGCGTTGAATATTCAGAATGCCGGCAGGATGTTCCTCATCACATTATCATCAACCCTTTTATCGTTCCACTCTTGTACATGGGTCTCCTATCAAAATGAGAGGGGCTAAGACCATGCCTGCCACGTTGAACAAGTGCGGTCGCCAGAAATAATCGGTGCCGTAGAAATAACTATAAGTATGGCTGTGGTAATTGCATTCTATCATGAAACTAAATGTTGCCAATTACAAAAATATAATTTATTAATACATAATTATGTCGATGGAATTGTCTATTGCAATACTTTATATTGACTGTAAAATTAATTCTACATTTTCCCGTTATCGTGACCTAATTAACTGCGCTAACTGCGTAAATGTTGCCGATTACAAAAATATAATCTACTAATACATATAATTATGTCAATGGAATTGTCTATTGCAATACTTTATATTGACTGTAAAATTAATTCTACATTTCCCGTTATCGTGACCTAATTATGCTAACTGCGTGATTGGCCCAAATAGCTGAACAAGCCGAACAGTATTAACAAAAGTCACTTAGAGCAAATTGCATGTGTTATTTGCAAAAATTTGTATTTATTATCAGAGTTTTAATTCACTTTTGCAATGTAACGATTTTGAGTTATTTACGCATTTGTGTTCTTTTTTAGTTTTGTAATCTTCTTCCTCAAAAACTGGGTTTTTGTTTGAGGTAAGACCCACTTAGATACGTGTATTGTGTATAACAAAAAGTGGGTATAAATAATAACCTATACAAAAATTACTGTTTGTTTTTGATTCTAATGTAGGTAGTTCGTAATAATACCTTGGTACAAGTTAAATAAAATCGACTAGGGTGTAATAGACGAGTAAAATCGTTAGCTTTAATATATCGAAAGAATCCGTATCACTGTTAGATTGGATGTTCACTAACGTTCCCTCTGGGACATGATATAGGTCAGTACTTTACTGTACCAATATTCTATAACAATATAAGTAATGCTATAGAAAAAACACAATGAACGCCGAAAATAAATTTTCTTATATTAATTACTAGTTACATAAGGAACGGGATTACAGGGCATGTAGGATACTTAAATGTTATATATAAAGCATTTAAAAAATATTAATGAGAATCGTAACACTATTTAAACAGGAAATATTCATATGACAATTGTAAATATTCATAATCTTTATGTAAATTTCGAAATAACAGCCAATAAGGAGAATAATCAAAAAACTAAAACTTGTTCAATTAAATCAATAAAAACACCTCAATTAATTTGAAAGCTTCGAAATATATTTCTCTGTTACATTTATCGAATAACAATGAGATCAATATTCCATCCGTCATAATGATTGAAAGGATAACTAATCTTGTTTTAATTGATGACATGCGGGTTGGAGATCGCAGGGCACAGCTTTTCGCACCGTCGACACAACTGCCCGTCGGCGGCAGGGCATTTAGTCGTGCCTATTTAGGCTGCGCTATACCGCAATCAGCCTGTCGCCAGAGCCTCGTCTGTTATAGCAACTGTTCGTACAGTACAAAAAATCTATACTCAGTTTTTTATACCTACACTTTAAGAGATTTAAAAAAAATTCCGCATGCCCAGCGTGGATATTACGGGAATAAACCCCCTTTTAGGAAGGCCTATGTCCAACGGTGGACTGAGATAGGCTGATAATGATGATGATGATGTACTGTACGAAATCGTTGTAGCGTCATCAGGTAGGTAGGCGTAGAGACCTGCTAGACCTGCCCGTCTACTTAACTATAGAGTTAGTGTGGACCGATTGCACATAATTGAGATGTTCTGCATAATGTATTGCACTTTTACAATTACTTGTTCTATAACGATAGAAGTAGGTATACATGTGATTCATACCATGAAATTCGCATTCAATTGAAAATGTATCAACATGTATAATTTTGACTCAGTTATTCGTATGTACTAATTCGGTCGGTTCTAATCGGTTATTGTATGTACTAATTGATATGTAATATTTTACCATCATACATATGTACATAATATATTTACACTTAGATAGAATTAACTGGCCCATCTGCTCCTTGTAAACTTAAGCTTTAGAGAATACTTAACTGTTCTTAGGGAAAACGACATGTTTTACGATGGCTTCAATGACCAATTAATATTGAGTAAACTACAAGATAAAGCAAAAGGGATCAAGGTCGTGTCCAAGTCCACTGAAGAAGTAACAAAAAATCACGTGTTACCGTTACGTTTGAACGATATTATCAAAGAACTAAAATCGGATTAGCTACTTAAAACCTCCTACATACACAAAAGTTTCGGCGATTTAATGACCAGTTCGAAGCAAAAGCCAAAACAAATAGCGAAACGAATGGAACAATACAATCATTTACTATTAAATGGTAGCTATACGTAAAAAGTCTTAAAAATGCTTCCTGTTCATTTTATACGTTAACGAGTGTCTATGTTTGTTCTATTGAAACTGCACGCGATGCACGTGTCGCAACGCTGCAACGTGATTTTAACGATATTACGTCACTTTGATAACACACCGATCGATAACCCGTCTTGTTAATTGCGATTTTTAACGCTCTAACAAACGCCAGTAACGCATAACAATATTAAAAATCTACGGCCATTTTTGATCTCTTAACGCTCTATATTTGAAAGATTTATGGACTTGCAACTGCTTTAGTAATAATATTGAGAGTTGTATTTTATCTTTATACATTGTCGTTATTTTATGCCAAATGACATCGTTTTAGTAACGTTAATTGCGTAGGAACAACAGCCATATAAAACTGCTTAGCACCACTATTCTAATTTACAGTTCAAACGGTACAGATATTATGTAAACCGAACATATAATGTTTCATACATGTTAACCGCACGATATTTCACAATATGCGTAGGAAGACGTTCTATTTGTGGTAAGACTAGGCCTTGTGAAATGAATTTTTAATCACACGATCCGGGTCGCATAGTGGCCCTTGCACGGGGTCAGCGAAGTCGTTTCGGTATCAAGGGACGTATTTATTATTCCAAAATATTAAACCGTTCTCTTTTATCTGTCAATGCTGTAAAGATTTATGACCTCCCGTATGGCATAGCTGTCTCACTTTCACAAATTAATATGTGTGTGTTTCTTTACATCATCATCTACCTGTCTTGGTTTACTACTGGGCAAGGCCCTTTATTTTTAAGAAGCCAGTTCAATACTACTAAATTGTAGAAACGATGAACATAATTTCTTCCACTTTAAATAACAAAGATAGCAAGTGGCTAACTGTTATACCTAAAACATACATAAAATCAGATCTACTAAAATTTTAATCTAAATTCGCATTTCTCGGCAGTACCAAACTGTTGGCTTTCCTTAAATATTTAATGCTTACTTATAATTTACATTTTTCTTATATTGTTTTTTTCACCTTTTCATAATATCTAATTTAAATATTCCTGGCAACATTCAACTGTCATAAACAAGACGGCGGGAACGGCGTATATCGACTGTCAGACAATAATCGACTTTGTAACGCCAAATTGTAAAATATTGTTATAATATAATATTTTACAATTACATAATATATAATAATAATTAATATATAATACTAATGTATAATATTTATTATATTTTAAAACTAATATAATTACCACTAAATATTGTGTTAATTGTGTGGTATTGCAAATAAACGTGAATAGTTTCAATAAAGTATTGTATGGGACAAAAACGGGTAGGGTAATCAAAATTTCATATATTCATTCCTCGAGTATAGTAGTTAGTAGTAATATTTATATAAATTTTTAATCGATAATTGCAGTCGCATATGTTCTCACATTACAAACAAGCTAAATTCTAAAATAAAATTATCTGAATCGGTCCGTATAATAACAGTTTACAAAATTTCCAATATTGTTTAACCGAAATCGGAAATGTCAAACAGATAAGTGTGACAACAAATTACAAAGATAAATGAACTGTAAAGTACTTTATCTACAAAACTAAACCGGATATTTCTTATAAAAGTCGCACAGTTCATAGGAGACAACACCAGAGAGAGTTTTTTTATGGCATAAAAGTAAGGCATGAGCATGCAGGTCACCGGCTTGCAAAAAAAAAGAATGTGATTACTTCAGCCAATAGATTTCTGTACCTGATCTTAAACGTATAAAACTAGGCATACCTGAATAATATTTTCTTTATATTTTAAGAGTAGAAAGGAAGCCGACGTCTTCAAAAGAAACTTGTGAAGCCCATCTTCGTCATGAATACAAAAGCTTAACTTATAATTATAACAATGCAAAAAGAAAGAAAGAACAAGACTGTCATGATGAAAAATGCCCTCAATCAGTCTTTGACGTGACAAATATCTTCCACTAGTTAGCGTATCATTTTCTATCAGCCCTAACTCCGTACGACTCTCTAAAGGGTTTCGAGACCAAACTGTAACAGATCCACCGCCCAGCGGCATTTTCTGCAATAAGCTTGAGTAAAACTTTTTTTGACCGACGGTAGACTTGCCGTTCACGATGTACATACAGCATAAATCTAGATCTTTCTTCGTCTCCCTAGTGAGCGTGTTCGCCTCAGAGGTACCCTTTCAAGATTTCGACCATTCGCGGGCTTACATGGATAGATAGATAGGAATCAAATTAGCTTCAAGAAGCCACCGCCTTACAGGCCGCTGATTACATCGTCTCTACGGTTCTCCCCAAGTTTAATGTTACTTCAATTGCTATGAGATGCAGCTTTTGAATCGTGGAGGTGATAATAAATTGATCTTTTCAATTAGAAGCATTTCTAATTCTTCCGGTTCTCGGTCATCTTATGTTCGACCCGAATAACTACCGAGTTTTTCAGAAACTTTAGTCGACCGCTCCACTGTTGAAAGTGACACGCCCGTTATTATTATATTACTTCGCTGACCTCTGCCTTCCCCTAATACAGTGACGATACGTATTCATTAATCTAGAGTTATAATATTATAATAATATTATAACAGTAGTTAAATAATGTGGTAAAAGGAAAATGGCCACGTTTTCGAATTTTGATTTTAGATTGAAAAAAAAAGTGTGAAAAGAAATAAAAATAAAACAACCACGGAATTCAATTGATTTTCTTATTCGAGGTCTAAAAAAATATTTTTTTTTCAATTACACTGTGGGTCATTTAAGACTTTATTTCATACAATATTAATATTGTGTATGATATAAAGTGAGTTACGTACATGTGCTATTATTAATTTGTAAGTTAGACAGATTTTCTTCAACGACCTGTATTATTTGACCGCAAGTATATGTACAGTATAAAATATCCTTGTGGTCATTACCTGCGCAATATGTCTTATTATATCTGTTCACATAGTTTGACGTAAGAAACAGAATATATTACAGTTATATGTGCGGTGACTCGAAAGTTATTATAGAAAATATACTGTAATATATCAATATATTACTTACAATAATATATATGTATTAAGGTTCCGTCTATAACGACCTTATTCGGCTGTTCGGCGTGTAGCTAATATATGTATAATCCGTTGCCAGTCTAGTTTTTTGTCAAACTAAACTTTTAAACCTCAACTCAGCACACAAGAAACGGTGATCTAACAGTAAACAAAATTGCCAATGAATAATATGTATTTTTTAAATGTATTCAGATAATATAAAGTGGAATAGACGCATGGAAGTTATAGAATATAAATAATAATTTTATATGATTTAATTTATGTAAATTTATTAATTAATTTTTTCACAACACAATCATGTTTCATAAATTAGTCTGCAAGTCGCTTGCATGATTTTAGCATAAACATTTAGAGAAGTATTCATATATAATAATATGTTTATAATGTAGACGGACGATTGGCATTTACAAAACAAAACATACCTACTTTCGTCTTGCTTCGCGATTGGAAACAAAAACAAAAAAACACCTGCCTAGTATTTTATTTTCAGAATATTATATGTTAACAATTCTTTGTTATTTACAGTCATTATTTTATACATGCAAGAATTCTCGAAGTAACTTAAGTTCAATGCAATGTTGCATTACAAGCTGATAGTAAGCCCGTGATACATTTGTCAATATAATAAATAATAATAATAATCGACCCATTATAATTCCACTGTTGGAATATAGGTCTCCTCTCATATTGAGAGGGTTAAGCCCATAGTCTGCCACGCTGGCCAAGTGCGAGTTGGCAAACTTCACACACCTTAGAAAATATATATATTATTTATAAATTCTAACACGTACAGGTTTCCTCACGATGTTTCCCTTCACCGTTAACAAGTGATATTTAAATTTAAAACGCACTTTTGTAAAGAGGTGCGCGCCTTGGATTTGAACCCGATACCCCCGGAGTGAGGGGCTGAATTCTTAACCAGACTAGGCTATCACTGCTTTTTTTGTCAATGACAATAGTAAAATAATTATAACAGCATGCGTTGATTGATTCTTTGTTCGTTTACAATTGTCTCTTCAGTAACTAACCTGATATCGTAATAATCTTATTTACCGTATACATTCCTTAATATAAAACGTGTATGTTACAGGTATTTTACCGGACAGAAGTAATCGAATAGAAGACATATATTTAAGATTTTACAACGGGTAAGTTTTTGGAATTTTTACATTTATTGTGTCATACGGGAATCGATCTAAGGCCCCTCGATCAATGGTCGCGCTTGCAACGAGTCGAACAACGAAACAGTGAAATATAGAATTTATATTTTTTTATAATATTCAGCTTTTTTAGATGCGACTGCCTCGTTGGTTGAGCAAGCGCGACTGCCGATCAGGAGGTCTTGGGTACAAATCCCGGGTCGCGTATTGTATTTTTCTAATTAAGAATTTCTAGTAGTGACTCGGAGTCAGGATCGGTGTCCGGTGTATGACAATAGGTTCACCATCTGCTCTGTTGTGTGATTTAAACGTAACTGTTGAAACGTGGAAGTGTACACTCCTCTGCCTACTCCTTCGGAGATTACAGGCGTGATGTTAGGTTTTCCCTTTAAGTAATAGCAGATCCAAAATTTTATATCGGAACACCGTCTCACCTGTCTCCTTGTCAACAAACTCAATCTGGCATTTCGTTGATCATCATCATCATCATCGTCAGCCTCATGGACTCATGGGCATAGGCCTCCCCTAATCGGTCCCACTCCTTCCGGTTGTAGGCCTTCCGCATCCAACAACTTCTCGCTGTCTTCTTTAGGTCGTCAGACCATTTAGAAGGCGACCTACGCTCCTATTACCGTAATTAATTTATTCATTATAAATCATTCAACATATTTATACCATTTCGCCGTTTCTCTTTGATCTCTCAATTTATTGATTAGCGTTCGTAACATTTTGATATAAAATGCAATTTATATTCATCATTACGTCAATATTACAAGAAAATCAAAGATACAGTTTATTAATTTTGTAGGACAGTTGCACAACTTTTTCTTTTACGTCAAATATCTGTTAATACATATGCATGTATTAATATGTTATTTCGTTTGAGATTAAAAGCAGCTTTCACATTAATTAACATACATTTGTTAATATAAAATATATAATATATAATAAAAAAAACATGCGTGCGTACAAAGTACACATGTCAGAAGTGAAACTTCTTTGGCGAACTAATTTAT
>DWEC01001054.1:0-14299 GCA_018245735.1 Microceris miodesmiata
AAATAATTTTTTTTTATACCCATATCCATCGTATTTAGTATCGTTTCTCATTACTTTTTGATCACCCCTCGTACATTGGGAATCCCGTCAATTGTGTCAATTATGATTATTGATATGTTACAGACTTTGCTTTAAGGTATACGTTGTATCGAATCGTTTATTTCTAGTATATTGTTGTGATTTAAAGAACATTTTTGACTTTTATCAATTTGAACACAACACTTATTATTCCGATTTAATCAGTTTTGGTAATCCGGCGAATTTCATTGACATTGATTTAGAGTCGAATTAAACTGTTCTGTAATTTTATACTCCTAAAACTATCTTCATTCGTGATAACAAATATTTTGACTGTGCTAATGGAGAAATACGTACAAAACTTTTGTGGTCTATTGTTCTCTAGATTTATCAGTCTGATTTGATCAATTTTAGCAACGAAGCAAAATTTATTGATATTCATTTTGTGCCAAATATTTTTATGCGTGTTTATATGAACTGATCGAATTTAGATCAAACGAAACTCTCTCCGAGATCAAAGTAATTTTAATGCGAGGTCTAACGTTTTAAGTTAACGTTCTAATCTAAGAAAAGTTATAGGTGATGTCATATAAAGTGCTGTACGAGATCAGGTGACGATCTATGTGATCAAAGGAAATTATATCTGAGACCAACGAAGAACTATCTGGGTTTAAAAGAAATTATGTCATATCATATTAATATCTGTCTAATATCAAACTATTTTCTAGGATCAAGCAGAAATTTAACTATGACTAACGTGTAACTGACTGCCTAACGAGACTGTCTAAAGAGCAGGATGCGGTTATACGAGTAAATTGGTCTCATTGCTTAGTATTTTATTTGCAATTTAGTATAAAGGGGACCATTTGGACTACATGAACTTCGTATATCAACTATAAGACAAAGTACCCCGTCCCTTTCTCACTATCACTTTAAACAAGCGCAAATAATAGGTCATTTAGTAAGTCAATTAGCTACAGGTTCCTTATAATATCCAGTTTATTTTTTCACATGTGACAATTGCATCAGATATTTACTGTATCATTTAATTAAACGATATACATTGTATTGTATATTTACATGTGTTGATCGTACTAAGTGTATGTATCTTTTAATAATAAATTTTATTTTGACCACTCACCTTATTCACGATGGCGACATAATATCTGTAAAAAGAAAAATTGAATTATTCAATTTTACATACGTTTTGTATGTTTTAGTATGTGTATAATTATTATAGCTACCAAATGTTTTGCATGTCGTAGATTTGACTTTCTTATTGTAATGAAAGTAGAATGTCGATATACATACATACTCGTATATAAAGTATACGTGGAGTGGGCGAGTTCGATTGACGTATTTTTAGACTCGAACCCAAAATACATGTTTGATCGGTACAAGAGTGGAACAATACATTTCATTTTAATAACTGTATGCAGATACGACGCCGATACCACTGCAAACTTTATTATAAGCATGTCTCTTCTTCCTGGTTAACGATGTTTTAAATTGATTAGGTTAACGATTTTGTTATTTTAAATGCTTTAACAATTAAGTTTAAGTTGAAATCTAGACGTCATAAATATAATGAGCATTGGAATAGCGTTTTAGTAAATGTTCCTGGTCTTTTCCAATTGCCGGAGAGACTAGCACTCAGAAGCGGGATTTAAACAAATTTTGCTGTTGCTATAAGCACAGTGTATACTAAATTGAAATACACAGTCAAATACATATTATAGTCATTTTATTATATTATTTTATCCTCACGACAAGTTCTGCACGGTGTAGGCAAAGGGGACCGAGTGTCCAAAATCCCTGTTTTACAGACCTCACGTTCTTATTCTCCATTTATCAGTCCAATCCTGTCGATTTATAATAGGACTAAAGCGTAGAAATATCATTAAACAAATTACACAAGAACAATTATTTAGTATTACCAGTTCATACCAGTTATTACTGGTTATGTACTTACCAAACTCCCATCAACTACGAAGTAAGTATACAACAGAATTTACCAAAAGCTTGACTTGACCGACTTCCCGAATAGAATGGATTGCTACCGAAACCGGGAAATGTAAACATTATAGAACCGAAATAAACGGAGCTTACAAAATTTTGGAGCTGCAGCCTCAATATTGGGGTTTTGGTTGTTTAAAGTACTCGTACTTGCAACGTGTTTAAATATATAACATATCGTGTTAAGGTATTGATTGCGAGACAGTGGTGGTAAGTAAATATAATTGGATTGGTTTATGACACGACAGGTTTATTTACATTTACACTTTGGGTCCTGATTTTGTGTTATATTTTTGTATTGGAGTATTTCGCATCCATTATATATAATCAGTCGGTAGAATATCATTTGATGTACATTTAGTTTGAATAACAATAAACTTTTTCTTGAAATGTATAGTTAAATATCCAATAACGGTCCAAATACTGTGGTAACTAATCCCATTAGTTGAGTTTTTTTTCCAAATAAAGATAACAAACTTTTTCCCCTCTACAGGAGACATTTCCAATGCCGTTACACTCTTTCACGTGCAGTGTACCCTCTGAATAAAATAAAGTACGGACACTTTACATCTGTATGAAATTGAATTCACGATGTATAATTCGTACACACATTCTTGACATCACATTCTTACTGAGTTGAATGATAGAGAATGCCATTAACAATTAAGTCCACATTTTGTAACCTAGTTTTGGGTTAATAATAACGACTCAATCACCAAATAAAAAAAGCAAAAATGCACAAGACATTTCATTTAATAGATTTGTAGGAGAAGTAAGGGTAAGGGGGGAGCAAGCGGGCGTGCATAGCGCCCTGCGAAAATATTAGCATATGACAGTTCATACTCATCATATTCGTTGAAAGAACGTAAAGATGCAAAGCATATGGAAATACTCAGCGTAGTACAGAAGCGCCTCCCATCGTACCAGTACGTGACCGGAATATTTGAACAGGTAATTATACGGTTTTAATGCACGTGCATGCATTAAAATTAATGCGCTTGAAATTATGCTAAGAACATATATTTTATGACATTATTATCGCAAGGCTTAATGCGTCGTAGACGTACTCGTAGAATGAGAAAACGAATGGATTAATAATTTTGCACAGTTTGGTTCTACAAATCGATTTTGTATTTTATTTATAGAATTATTTAGTGTACTAATTTTTTTATTTATCTTAATTAAAAGTAGCCCTACATTAAAACTAGGAATTTAATAATATTTAAACAAAACGTATTTAGAGAAATATATGTATTTAGTACAACCACCCAGTCATTAGTACCTACTGCATCAAAATAATAAATTATCAAGTTACTGTATTATGATTATAATTTCCGTTATTGTCACAGTTATCGTCATGGTCATCTGGCAGTATTCTATACGATATATTTTAGAGAGTACAACGAACATCTAGATGCACGGCAGGATACAATCTTTATATGATATGAATTGTAAATGCCAGAACGAAGCGGTTTGTTCTACAATTCCTATCTAGACTGCCCAGGATGTCACCCGGCGTCTGTGTCCGCACACATAACCTAGGACTCTTCAAGGGAATGGTGAATAAGCTTTTCGTAGGCATGCGTGCTGTATCTTAAGGCGCATCTGCGCTTTCATCAGACGGTTTGCAGCCAAACGCTGGCATATCATGGCATAAAGTCAAGTATTCATATAAAGTTCAATAGAAAAATGAGAATTTTTAGAAACTTCATTTTTTTTTTCATTTTTCTTTTCTTTTTCTTCATTTTTTTTTCAACCATCAAAGGTGAAATACCTCATTTTACAATATTATAAACTTATATATAAGTGTATACCTTAGTGTGAATTTTGAAAAGTTGGAAATTTTTCAAATTAAAACAAATTGCGTATAACAAACTCTGAGACTCTTTAAAACTTAGGCTAACTTTCAATGAGAGTTGTATTTCTTTGAAAACATTTAACTCATTTAAAAGGCGGCGCTGATCGCGTTATATCTGTTAAAATACATTAAACTATGTAATAAAGCCGTTAACCGTAGGGCAAAGACGCTTTGGGGAGACCTATGTCCAGCAGTGCACTTAGGCCGATGGTGATGATGAGTTTACATATAAAACTTAAATCAAAATTCTAGTCTATACATAGACGACAGCCAAAAAATAGGCATAGGTAATAGAGGATCAACAATTAAAAATAATTATCTAGAAACATCTAGAAGTTTAATATAGGTATAGATTGTTTATCAGAGCTAGCACGTATCAAACTTCATGGAGGATTCCACGTTGCTCAAAAGCATGTCCCTAAACTATACACCCAACTGTAAATATTTGACACTAACTAGTCTAGTGTGTCCAGTGCCTTGTCTTGCTACTGTGCAAGAACTTCTCCTTTACGTATCTGCATATCCCGAAATAGGTTCAGGTTGTTATCACTTTTGGTAAATAAGGGCTTTTAATTAATTTGCAATTATAAATCAATTTGATTTCCAGTTAAAGTGCATTATTAAAATTCAACTTAGTCGGATATTTTCATGGAATTTGTTATCTTTCATATGAATAACGATAGAACGCCTTAAGTTATTAGGTATATATATATGTTTTTTTTATTGCATAGGGGCAAACGAGCAAACGGGTCACCTGATGGTAAGTGACTGCCGTCGCCCATGGACACCTGCAAACCAGGAGTTAGCAAGTGCGTTGCCGGCCTTGGAAGGTATACACTCTTTTCTTGACATTGACATTCCTACTTTTTATCTTTTCAAGGACACTATCATAAATTTTAACAGGCAGAGAGGAGAAAAGTGAAGAAGAAGAAAGTGAAGAAGGAGAGAAAAAATCTAAAATACAACATAAAGGTACGAGATTACTATCCTTAACATTGTATTTTCCTCAAGTTTGTTAAATCTACGTTTTTACCACTAATTAATGTGAAAATAAAAATAACTACGACATATCGTATCACGCTTTTAAAACCTTTCAAATGTTTTCAGTTGGTAATTCAGTACTACGAAACCTCGAAATTTCCTCGAGGGCGGAACGATCGCGTTACAACCCGAACAAATTCTATTTGAATAATAAAGGGTTGCGATCAAGCCATTGTGTGCCCTATTACCAAAGACATAAGCTTTATTTTCGCTAGCAGTCGTCATGAAACAGAAAGTAGGAACTAAATTTTCTTTGTGGTGCAAATTATAATTTTCGGAATGTTTTTAGGAGATTTTCGAGCACAATATGCACGTTTTGGATAAACTACGCAACGCTTTCGGATTTCGCGAAACTTTCTGAGCTGGTTAGCTAGATAGAGGGAGATAATGGATGAGATAACAGTAAAACAATGCTTTCTTGTCATCAGAAAATTGTCGTTATCATCATCATCAACAACTTTTTCAACGTTTCAATGACAAAGGATAAATCCGAATAAGCAGTCGAGGCTGCCCTTGGTCTTCCTAGAGTTAAGAGTATTTTTTATCATATCAACGGATCTTGTAAGCTATTTGCATTTGGCTTAACATATCTGAGAATACTGAACGAGTACAAGATGTTTATTTCCTCTAAATTTAGAATATGAACTGTTTTATATCTGTCTTTTAATAAGTGTGTGAGAGTCCATGAATAAAGTAGATGATTATATACATATGTACCGGCTTAACTCACGTAAGTTTTCCGGGATAGTCCCACTAGTTTCGGACCTGTACGAGATACTTCCTTATGAGCTCCCGCCGTTTACAGCGAGGTCAACGACTGACGTAGATAATCCAGACTGATGAAGATTAGTGTAAAACACCCTTGTTGATGACATATTTGTGTGTGTGTGTGATGACATAACTAAAATTTAATTCGTAACATGGCTTTTATGGCACAAAATTCTCAGCATCGTCATCAACCCTTTATCGTTCCAATGCTTGAAACGGGTTTGCTCTCATAATGAGAAGGGTTAAGGCTATAGACTTCCACGCTAGCCTAACGCAAGATGGAAGACTTTACGAATTGTAGAGAATATTATGAAGTACTCCAAGGGTACAGGTGTTCACGATCTTTTCCCCTGCTGTTACATCACATACTTAGGTAGCTAACCGAATATATCCAATGTTGTTTAAGTGGCCAGTTTTATTTTTTTTATTTTATCACAGAGCTATAAGGGTTTTTATAGCCTACTAGTAGCATTTATTAAACTACTCGTGTATTTATAGATGTACCTGCATGTAATTCAAGGAAATCTGTCACTGAATTGTTAGTCCAGACCTGAGCAACCTTTCCAAAAAATTGCCCTTCGTAAAAAATCAAGGCGAAACATATTTGTGACAGAAATACCCCGGGAATATTTTCTGTAGTGTGACCATAATGTATGGTAACTTTCGGACACCAGTATTCCACTAGTGATTATTAGGAGTAATTTATTCGTAATAATTAATTTGAATAAACCCAATGTAGTCTTCCCGATTTATAGGTTTCCAGAGGAGACCTATTAAACGGGAATAGAGAATTGACGACCTGGAATAAACCTGTATAAAGTGTTATAAGGAAGTTTTATTGTTTTAATTCTGTTGTACATGTCAGAAACATTTTTGTAAAATCGACTGTACAACAAATTTTTACCTTCGTATCCAGTTGAATGAAAATAAATAAGCCGTTACGTCGATTACTTAAAAACTTAGTTATTATGTTATTGTTAAATAACGTAGCATAATATCACACCTGCATTTTTCTAGATTCTCCAGGCGAGGGTAGTATACTCCAACGAAATATAATTATTAAAAGCAATGCGTAATATACAAATACATAGCATAAACATACAGAAATAAACTAATTAAACTCTCAATTTTATTTCAATATAACAAATTAAAAACCTTCAATTACCCAGACAAACAGTGACTCATTAAGCAGAAACAAATATCGCATTATCGCGAATAAAAGTCCGGACGACATCACGCCATTGTTTCTTTTCAACAACGTCAAAAACATGTCTCGTGCAAAACTCGTGGTCCCTACGCACACATATAAGCCCCCAACTTTTTACCCAAATGACGAAGATCAGTCAACTATTCCGTCCTGTCCGTTCACGTCCAAGATACCTTTATTGTCCACGATTTTTCAGACCGCGATGTTTTTTTTTATGATTTATTTGGGAAGAGATTAAACTTCCTAATTTTAGCCCAAAGGTTCATGACAAAGTATGTACAGCGGAAATTTGAATGAAATCTTAGCCAAACTAGCTACAAAAGCATCATCATCATCATCATCACCATCATCATCAACTTTGCCAGTGTTTGTCAAGCGCAAATTTTGTGTTAGAATGAAAAGAGTTAAAGCCATAGTATATAAGTCGGCCAGCAGAAAAAAGTTGTCTGTGTGAAACTGTTCAAGTTATTTCACTGCGGTTCCCCGATCTTCATTAACAAGTCCTATTTAAAGCATCGTGTTAAGAATTAGAAAGTATTTCTCGCTTTGGGATGGTGGTGCTTAGTTAAAATAATTTAATTACCTAAAAATTTCATCCCAAAAAACTTTTACACAGATAACCACTACAGAAAAGTTGTCATGATTTGGATTGTATCTTAATTTTCAAAATTCTTTCCGGTTGATTTCAAATACTGTAGCGTGGTGTGAATTTACTTTTATTTTATTGTATACACTTAAATTTATTTATTTAATATTAAAATCTTTACATTACTAATAACTAATCATTAAAAGTACCAACTACGACTGATCTGATTTGTTATATTCAAATGTAAGCAGATCGAATACACGTTTGTTTATTTAGACCTCATTGCATCAATATAACACCAATGTAATAATCCACAGATAGGTAGTCATTGGATCATCATGCATAATATTGTAGAATCTACATATGTAGGAGATACCTACGTAGACCTAGACGTAGATTCTAGATCTGATCTGATCCCCAGATGTTTTATTTCAAACTATTGATTTAAGTTTAAACAATACGGCTTTTTCTTCGACGACGACTTGATATTTAAGTATCTTATAGAGCCTTGGCTAAATATAAATCCAAACATCGACAAAATTAATATGTGATATAATACACAAGGTATAACATGTACATTATGAAATCTGAAAACACAGAAAGAAAAAATAAAATCTATTAATGTTAAAACAATGTGTCTCCAAGTCCATTGTTATAGTAAAACCATAAAAGAGGAATTCAATTCAGTATTTGCCATCATCTCAATATCGTCCTATACATTATTACTATTTTTTAATATATCGACATGCCAGGTGCTTACTTGAGTAGGGAGTGGACACCGAGTGCCATATATCTCTATCATTACATACCTAATCTCCACACCTGCATGCATCAACTGCATTGCATATTTTTTGTCATTTTTGTACTGCCATTCTTCCTACTTGCAAGAACCGTCGTCCCAAATAGATGACACTAGATTGTTACAGAAGTAAGTGATTTCGTAATACACAAAGGACAGTTAATTCTGTACACGACACTAATTGACGTACACGAAGATGTATGGAACACAACCAATACGTATGTACGTACGCTTACAAACGGCAACGATCCAGTTGAAATTGATCACAGGTGCGCTGTCA
Organism: Microceris miodesmiata; assembly: GCA_018245735.1. Lineage (NCBI taxonomy): Eukaryota > Metazoa > Arthropoda > Insecta > Lepidoptera > Hesperiidae > Microceris > Microceris miodesmiata. Next base: position 8,574 of record DWEC01001054.1, read on the forward strand.
GTGTCGGAGGTTTAGATGAAAAGCCTGGCGATCCAATGGGAGAACTCGATAAATCAGAACTGGAAATGCTTATAGACGTTTTAATGAAAATAACGAGAACTCTAGATGGTAGGGTCGGTCGGAAATACAATATATTTTTATAGCGCGTATACTATGCATTAATTGAAATCGATTTTGTAGTTTGATAGTGTAAATAATGTATTTTGATCATACTGTTACTCTATGTTTACCTTCCGCTGCCCATTACAATTTTATAGAGCGTAAAAAAAATAACACAGAGGAGTTATATTTAATTACAATTACATTATTGTGACTAATACTTCATTAAGGACAAAGGGAGAGACAGAGAGAAATAATAAAGAACTTCTTAAATCGGTTACATAATATTGATATATTGTGATAGATTGCTCGGACATTCTTTTAAAATAAAATGTATACCTCCCTGTGCCAGATGAAAGAGCAATTAAACTCAAATTGGAAATTAATATTCAATAGTTCCCGATAAAACTCGGTGAACATTAAAACGGGAGCGATGCTAATCTGGTTGATTAATGAATTTGCTATTAAAACCAGCATCTGTTTTTGATCGACAGCAATCATTAATCTAAAACAAATTAAATTGTATCCATCTGTGATTTTCAAACGTATCGAGCTATTTTGTCATGTCCGCGTCGCAATTCTATTGTCAGCCGTTGCTATTTTTGATTTGCTATTTGTTTGCAAATTGTTTCATTGTCATTGTGTAACATGTTACTAAGTAATAAAATGTGGTATGTAAATACTATATATTTCATTTGTATAGTATATCGGATGGTAATCACGAGGGTAGTATTTAAGGGAGAGTTACAAAATACTTCTCCAACCCCAGCTAGGATGTCCGATGAGGTGACTAAGCCCAGCAGTGACAGGTCGTGGTATGGTATGGAGAACCTTGATGGTGAAAGTTGTGTATGACATAAACCAAATTAATGTAGTGTGTTCAATAGAAAAGAGAGCATTGAGATATATATGTGATGAATATACATAATTATGTAGCTGACGAAATTACAAATTAGGCGATCAGAAAATGATGTGGTGATTCAGATTAGTGAGAGGTGACTGATTCAGGTGCGTAGGAAAAATCAACGTCACTAGATTAACTAGAGTGAATGATAGTCATAAAAAGTACGCTTAGCGTACGAACATCAATCAAATCAGAGACGTCCTAAAAGAACATTAGGTCGAAAGTATATTTAATATACAAGCATAAAAGGCGGCTATGATGAGTATAGAAGAGGCGAAAGAATTTAATTATAATTAGTAACAGATAGACTACTTTATTGTCTATCTGATCCTATGTTAAATAGTTGTAACATTATCTATGTGTACAATGCGCTACATAAAAATATTAACTATCATTATAATGATAGAGTTACGAAACCGATAAAGGGTATGGCTGTTAAAAAAACCATAAAATTTTTGCACAAGTCTAGACCAAAGACCAATTACTGAAAGTTCCTTGGAACTTTCAGTAATTGGGACGACACTGATTTCTTATTAAACTTTAAAAGAGTTTTGGTGTAATGAAAGTTTTTTGATGGATGAAGTTGAAACCGTTATGTGCTCGATTTAATCATTAGTCCCTGGAGGGTCTCCTTTTACGAGTTATTTCTTACTCAAACAGACTACATTAGTTACAACTCGTTAAATTCATTTAGTTGAGCTGGTTTCATTACGGGTATATCTATATTTTTCGGCTATGAATTTCCTTATAATTTTTTACTCATAATCATATACCCTTTGTTTCAACATTTTATGTAAATATTAAATAATTTTTGCATGAATAGCCCTTTTGGACCAGTGATTAAAAACACTAGTATTTGAGATTAATTATACGGATTCGATTCCCGCTTAGATTGGTAGCTGTTTAATATGTGATAGTGTTTATTTTGTAAATAGATGTAGAATTATTAGTATACTTTATTGTACATTTTTGTAAAAAAATGACATGTCCATTTACACATATTAATTAATGTGTAGGTGCATCATGTATACATACGTGTATACTCGTACATAAACTGAGTCCGAAATAGACGACTGTGTGTAAGTAGTTCCAAGAAACGTTTTATATCATCATATTTTTATTATTCGTGTACATAAATGAAACATTTTCTCTCAGAGCGATAACAATTTATTTACATAGATCCAATTTGTATTCGTCGCTCCGCTGACATAGAAATACGAGGACACAACCCTTAAAGGTCAAAACAGCACGCGACCTTCCCACCGGAACGAATTATGATTATTGAATGTAAACGCTCGTATTTTAGTGTTGCCATGGCGATGAGGAAAAAGAGTTAGGGAAACACGAAGGTCGGGAACGCATTGAATAATATCTCACTGACAAAAGATGGCCAAGTTGTAAAACTCAATTACTATATTTCGTACCATGGAAACATCATGGATAGTTTTTTTCTGTTTAGAATAGATCAGCACTTGGATGCAGTATTGTCTGATGGAAAGCAAAAGTGTGTCCTATAGTATAACGTGATTATAAAGGTTGCGATATATAGGGCATCGACAAATTTGAACTTATACGGATCGTTGATGAATTAATGAGTACAAAGGGATACTAAGGTTTAGCTGTTTAAACTAAATGAGTCAGTGGGAGAGCTAGAAGTTTTCGGTACTGACATCAGTGTTTGAAGATAAAGTATTTATTGTCTCCTATAATATTGTCAATTTCAGACATAATACTCTGTGATCAAAGCACAATATATACTAACATCATACATCATACAACATATTATACTATATACTTCGCTACATCCCCCGAACGCAACTTAGGCGAAAATTCTTGTCAATTATTTAAATATCACTTAATATGACGATGAATGAAAATGCCAGATTTCACATATTTCATTTAATATTATGGAGAACTTTATGGTATACATGCTCCCTCAGAATTTTTTTCTGTAGCCTTATAATCAACTTTATTATATTCTGAGATAAGAGTAACAACAGTTTTATAGGCTCCTTCTTATATACGTTATTACTTAATGTTAAAGCTGTGACAGCCCGGTACCCTTAAAATGTCATGTTTGACTATAAATACTCGTAACTAGTACGTCATTGTTGCATACTAGTTGCTGAACTGTTACTGCTGTTGCTAGTTACTAGGTGCTACTGTTCTGTAACTAGTACGTCATTGTTGCATACTAGTTGCTGAAATGGAATGTTAGTTAAGCCAATTTGAAAGTCGTTTACTAGTCACACTCAAGTGCAGTTTCAATTGACTACCGATCGACCTAGAAACTTCAAGGTGGTCAATAAAACCACATCGTTCGTAATTATTTAAGAACATGACATAGTGGAATAATTAATGACACAATAATTCGATACGAGTGTATGTAGCATGTCCAGCACGGGGATTAACAGCAAAAACCCCATGATATGGCACGAAAGCGTTAATTAGCGGAGGCGCATCCCCAACCGTAAACTGAGATAGGATAATGATGCACGTACGCATGTGTATGAATATGTGTTTGTGATAGCTGTCCACTCAACTGCGATACAGCAACAGGATTGTGTGTCGACAGTCAAAAGATACCCAACTTTATGTACCTAACAATAAAACGATCCATTAAAATTCCGTCCTCTAAAGAGTCCATTAGTCCACGCCCCCAAACAATAAGGTAAATAGCCATATTATACCGTTCCAAATGCAACCAATCTTGTGATACAGATCATCGACTCATGGTCGCATAGTCTCCATCCTTTGTTTTCTGTAACGGCCTCAAATGGTTTGCCTATTGTGTAGTAATGGCCACGGTTGTCCTTCTAACGGAACAATTGTGAACACCGGGGTTTTGTGTAAGCATCTCCAGTTTATTTCCGTATCAAAATAATTAGCTGTACATTGTGGATCGCAATCATCAAAATTATACTTACTGTAGCGAATATATTCAGTGTTACATTTTTCCTTTTAATTTTCTGTCCAATAAAAATAGTCCTATTATTTCAGTCCTATTTACTGACAAACACGCAGTGATTACTACTGACACAGTTATTTATCATATTACGTAATTTTTTCACTTTCTTTTTGGTTATGTGATTATTTAAATAACCTCATTTAATTTGACTATGCAGAAGTATTTTTCTATACTTTTTCACTAGTTAATTATTGATAACAAAGTAATTTATTAATAATTAAAACATTAATTAATAATTAATACATTAATTAATAATTAATACATTAATTAACAATTAATATATTGTTAGTTATTTGACAAAATTAATTGATAATAAATTATCACATTTATTGATTTATTAACTGTTTGCTTTAGCCGTTAACGACGGGTAAAGGTAAGTATTTACAACGTTTATAGTCAGACTTCAGTAGGAGCTCACTTCAGTTACACGAGGAATTCTAGATCAATATTGTATTACTTAAAACCCTAGGGAATTTATACGTTATCTAATCGGGTATCTCGTTACGCTTTTAGTCGATTTCCGACAAGAACCTACGCATTTATATTACCTATATATTTCTGTTCCTGTATTACATGCTATTTCATTGCAGTGTATACAGATGTGTGTATCGTCACCTTTATCATCAACATCACAATCATTATTATGATCATCATTATCATGATATCACCATGTACTTGTATTTCATTCAATTGAACGAGACAAAGGAAATAGGCTAACGTTTTACAAGTTTCCCATTGGTGAGTGATCATAGAAATCTGCTTTCAACCACAAATGGGTGTGATCATATGTGACATGAGGTCAATCATAAGTATATTTTAACTGCTTTATGCTTGTGTCTTGGAGCACGTATGACATATTGGAGCGTAACACCTTAAAGGGTTTTTGTCGTAGAAATGAGTGTTACGATGGTATTTTCACGCTCAAAATTTAACTACATACATAGATTTCGCTCAACGACTGAATACGCGTTGAGGTCCATCCACAACACACAATTCAACACCAAACAGTTCAGCAACTTTCGTATTATCAGTAAGTCCGTATTATCGGTTTCGAAAACATAACGTAAGAAACCTGGTATTAAAATCTTCATTCGGACATCGAAACCCCATCAGGTTATAATGCAAGATCGCTATTTGTACAATCACAATATTTCTAAATTACATCAACCCAAATTTGAAACTGTGCAAAAGCTTTACTTAACTGATAAACGAGTCATCAAACTGTATTCATATTTCAGTTGTTATAAAAGTTATTTTACAATTGCAGTTAGTGGAATTATTATTATTATTTACGCAATTACGTATTATAAAATAATTACGTATTATAAAATAATTAAGCTACAAAGAACAAGAATCCTCGAGAATAAATTTGAAAATATTTTACATGATAAACCTATTTTCGCTGTGCCACAACCGAACAATATAACAACGTATTTCTCCCATATCATCCCATTCATACGAGCACGCTCAAATGTATAAAGCATCTCGAAATGTGCAAGTCATGCTCAGAACAAAAAGGGTACAGCGTGTATTATCTCCAATTTTAATTCACCCGCTCGCTTCGGAAACGAGCACTTTGATGAGTCCGCCATTTTGTTGTCCGCCATTTTGAAGTGCGGAAACACGTAATGGCGTCTCAGACCTTTGTCTGTTTTAGTTGCGGGTTTATGCGACCATGCTAATGGCTGGAGACGTCGTAAACGTAGTGGGGATCAGAATCGAAGAGGGGGTGGGGCAGTTTGCGCAGTATGTGCT
>DWEC01001055.1:0-14294 GCA_018245735.1 Microceris miodesmiata
TTAATATTGTCAAAATACTTATAATTCTAAACACGATTTTTCAGAACGATATATTTTAAATTGAACTATGACAACAATACCAAATTAGTAACACGAAATGATTTATATGAGAAATAGTTTTGTGCATTCACACCGAAGTATTTTGACGAGTTCAATTATTAACTTTGGATCCTTTGTCGTCGGCTACCGCTTATGTTTATAGTAATCGGAATACTGACAGTGGATTGGCAAAATACTGGTTCCGAGATTTAAAGTTACAAAGTCGTATTGGGTCGAATTTAAGAATTTTCGGAATGAACTCCTCTAAAACCTGCCCCCTGCCAAATGCCCATCTAACCCCGCCATACCATCCCACCATTTCATTATAATATTTTTAATATTCTTTTAACAAACTAACATTAACAATGACATATAACTGGCCTATTCTAAAACTTACGTTTTTCATATAAAGTGTTTGTTTGATGGAGAGGCGTTGGCACTTTCATGTCGAAATCATATTGTCGTGTATAATCATGATAAAAATAAAAACCAGAGAATATATATCTATATTGTCGGATATATATCTATATTTTGCACCATCTCATGGATAAGTAATTAGTGGATCGAATGTACTAGAATAGCATGGCATAAAAGTATACAAACGTAAATAGACTTTCTCTCTCAGCAAAACATCTCTCGATACGAGACGATGGAGAGTGTCATACGTGCTTATTTTGTGGAAACTTATTGAGATACCCCAAGTGTATGAATGTGTCATGTTACTATTTTATAAATTTACAGAAAATAGGCATTAAATACACTTCGGTGACAGCACCGCAGCTATCTTCATTTTAGTTGTATTTTGACTAACTTTAAAATGAGAAGATACGTCGAACGATATAACACCTTAATTTAGGTAATTAAGTAATAAATAAAAAAAATATATATATAACACCTTTATCTGCTCGTGCCTTTCATTGTTTTATAAGGGCGCGTTCACACCTGGTCGGGCTAACACGCTGCTCTTTATATAGAAGTACATAAGCACGCGCAATATTAATTGGGTTATTATTAAATTTAAAACCATACATGTAGTGATAATCGATACGATTGTCTGTACAATTGTGAAATTGAAATGTGTATACACGTACATATAAATAAATTAGTTGTAATATCGTTTTTAAGCCACGATTATTAGTTAGAATCGAAATGTAATCGAGTTCTTGATAATATATGACTACTTTATACTAATATTGTTAATTATTTTAATTTTCATAACATCACGCTATGAAATTATGAGATTTATGTTTAAAGGAGCCAATAGCATAACAATAAGTCTTGATCCGTCATAATTGTAAAATACTAGTATTTATAACTACAAAAACGCAAAAAACTTTATAAAGAAATGGTACTCAGCATAGAAGTAAACCAATACCTACGTTAAAAGCGACTATGTACTTAAAAATTTCCGTTAAAATTACAAGATGGATAATTTTGTCCGCTTATTGTCTCATCAGTTCTGGTTTCTCATAATAGTTGTTTGATCAGTCTTATTTTTATCATGGATGTTCTAAAATCCAATCAAATAGAAAAAACTCAATGGCTCTTTTTTGTTGAATGAAATTTTATTTGCTCTGAATTAACTTGGTACGATGAAAGGCAAATTCGCGAGAATCATGGGCAGGCATTTACAATGTTTTTTTGATTTATTACGTCAAAGGCGAAAAGCTAAATATCAAACTAATATTTGCTTCTATGCCAGTACTATTTCTAAGGAAACAATATGTATTCTTAAAACTAGCCATATACTGTAATCAATTTAAATATTGTTAGATATTTATATACCTATCCATATTTTATCTGTACTATGTATTGTCACTTCAGCATCCGTTAACGGTTATAAAAATTTGAAGTACGAAATGTTCGAATTTTGATATTCAATTGACAATATAACATTTCTTTGTTTAATAATACATGTACATATTACCGGACTTGATTGATACGTTGTTGAAAAATAATAACGGAAATTGTGAAATCAATTGAGTAATCGTTTTTTGTTTATATTTAATTTTATCAGACGGATTACGATTTTTCAATATTAAAGACGCTTGATAGAAAACTGAATTTGTAACTGAATAACGTAATTAATAATAATAATTTGTAACTAATGTGATTCGGTTCATTGGTGACGGTTGAAATATTACCTTGTTTTACTGTTTATAGAATGGTAGCGGGCAGTATTTCCGCGGACCTCAGATATTAGGGCTCTTTCAATTTAGACGTTTCGTGTCTGACGGCTGCAGTGCCGAATCGGTGCGTATGTCGTATGGCGCATGGACAGTCGTTTGTTTTCATATAAAGCCCACGGTGCGGCAGCCGGCTACAGTGCGGCGTCGGTAACGCGAACGCCCGACAACAGGACGGCAACGTCGCTACCTCCTAATGTTCATTTCGCTATTGAATAGTGCGATGAATACACGTGACAGAAAATTTAATCGAATTGTCATGTTTATTATTTCCTTAAAATGGATGATATAAACGTGGAAGAATTTATAAATGATATTGAAATACGTCCTGCAATAAGGAACGCCAAAAGCGACAAACACAGTAATTGCCCGGAAACAAAAAATGTTTGGGAAGGTATCTGTGAATAATTAACTAATTAATTATATTAATTAATTAAATATTAATTAATTAATTATTATTATTTAATTAATTATTATTATTTAATTAATTATTATTATTTAATTGATAATTATTATTAATTACAATTATCAATAATTAATGTTAATTAATAATTGATATTAATTACTTAATTATTCTTCTGTTTCTCATCTATAGCGCCCAAACAATTGGGGAAGTTAGCATTAGTTGCAAAACCTTGTGCGATTCTTAACCAATCCTCTATAACAACTTAATTAGACTCCATTTAATATGCAAATATATGAATTTGAATTTTTCCAGTTCAAGTAAACAAGTTTCAAGTCCATGGCTTAACTGCGGTCAAATAAATTTAAAACATCACTAGTATACAAACGAACGGCAGTCAAATACGCTTTCAATTTAGGCGTTAGTGTCAGACGGCTTCCGTACTGCAGCGGCACGGTAAACGTGCGGCAACGGTCCGACATGAAGCATCTAAATTGAAACAGCCCTTAGAATGAAGCCAAAGAAATAAATAAATTCGTTTTATACGAAACATTTAATCTTTTAATTCCTCATCATTACATTATCTTGGGAGCGATTTATTGTTACAGTGATAGCTTATCTGGTAGTTTTCATGAAGAGCCTAAAGCAATCAAGTCTCGTTTATTATCGTCAGTCGCTTAATTTCTTCATATGGCTTAATTGCACTTTTGAAAAACCTCCGATCAGATCTTTTAAGGCCTATGGCGACTTAAACCCGTATATGAGTCCTACAATAAATTCGTTTTATACGAAACGATTAATCTTTCAATTCCTCATCATTACATTATCTTGGAGCGATTTATTGTTACAGTGGTTGTACAAACAGACAACAGACGGTTCGGTACCACGGCAATACTGGGTAAGCGTAAGATTTCAAAAATGATACGACTCGCCACAGTATAGAAAGTTTTTTATTTCAAATGTCGGACAGGTCTTATACAAATTTCAAGAAATCTTAACAGCGTGATTCAGCGCTTTTTGCTTTTAGCGCCATCTATTAATCACAATGTTTAACTACGCACAAAAACAGTTTACAGTGATCATACAATTAATTCTATGTGCTCATTATGAAAATGGTCGTTATCAACCACGCTGGCCAAATGCGGTCTGGCAGAATTAATATGCTTTTCTAAAAGCGTGGAAGTTTCCTCACGATATTTTCCTTCATTGCTACAGCAACTTATACTTTCCATGTATGTATATAATTATGTATGTGATAAATATATTATGAACAAACAAACGAAATGCAATTTCTTCAATATATTTTTTGTTCATGTGTTCACTTATACTATCCGCTGCATATATTAATATTATTCTTAATACTCAGTAAAAATAATTACTATTTCAAATAAACATATGCCAAATGTACAGGGTTGGCAACGATATTAAACTAACTTTGATTTGTTGAATAGAAGACACACGCACCGTATATAAAAATAGGTGGTATTTCATAAAGGTGGAATTTTTAAGCAAAGCAAAGCAAAATTACTATACCTACATCTGGCACAGTCACTACTAGAAATTTTAAATTAGAAAAATCCTATAGTAACCGATCCGGGATTCGAAACCAGGACATCTCGATAACCAGTCGGGCCTTGCAACTACAACCAACGAGGTGGCAATTTCTATTTCAGTGCATAAATATCTTTTCCTAAGTTTAATAAAAAAACAGCTAGCAACAAGTTGACCTTAACCCTCTTAATATGAGAGGAGACCCATATTCCAACAGTGGAATTATAATGGGTCGATTATTATTATTATTAACGAGTTGACAACCTTAGCCGCTTCTAATTATCCGTATACGTTGCTGCATATTAAACTTACTTGGAATATTGAAACCGTTTTTTTTCTCTTTGACTATGTTTGTTGTTCTGATGAGTGAAAGTGATACTTGACCACGCGTCGAGATACGAACGAACGGAAGTATCATATAAGAGATAAGAGAAAAATAAAATATTGTTATCATTCATTATCCAGGATATCACGTGGTTGAATGATAATATAATATGAATTGAAATTATTTTTTCATTCGTTCTTTCATTGAAGTATACATTCGTTCTATTTATAATGCATGTAAGAGAGTTATTGTTGTTCATGTAAGTGAAATGTGAGATTTTCCATATCATGTTGTTGACTTGACTGCTGTATACAATGAAATATAAAACTGGCATATCTTAATTATTCGTTGTGTTGATCTTGATTCCATTTAAAAATCGTTTCAATACAACTATGTTGTACAGAAGTGGTCAATACACATTAAAAAATATCATTCTACATTCAGTTGATTAACTGATAATGTTATAGGACTTTATCTGTCGCTTAAGTCGCATTATTTGGTCACTTAAGCGGGATGCAATTTCGAAACACAATTAGACGACTTCTCCAATAAGGTCATACAATTCAGACTATTATTAAAATCCTTACTAAACCCAATTAGAATTATCTTACACAAAGTATAATTGGTCGGTAATAAAAAATGCAAATTGAATAGTAGTAATAATGAGAACGTTACAATTCGAATGATAAATAAATCGAACGACGAAAGCGGCGATGCGCAAGTCCGACATGAAATTAATTGGAAAGATGATTGGTACCGCCGACGCGATTAAGGGTTATTCGGCCGCAATCGAATTGTATGATTTCGAGCGAATGTACTTGTACGATTGGCGATATGAATAACTTATGGCATTTTAAAAACATCTACCCACACATACTAAATTAAAATTTTGGACATGTACATACGGTGAAAAATTTCTGATAGATAATGGATGTAACGTAGCGTCTCGTGAGACGATAAAATTTACCCGTCAATATTTCAATTTATTGAAATATTCAAGAAAAAGTTAAGACTTGAAGGTATCGCAGACTGCTATCGTTTGAGAGAATCGTGAGGTGAATTCCGACAGACCAGAACCGAGAACGATTGAAATTCACAAACGTGCCCTTTGTTGCTACTTTTAGCATTGTGAATTAATAATCCTTTCAGATAACCCGCCGTGTCGGCTTTTGTGGAAGATTTGACAAGTGACAGAATCCATTCACGGAATCTCTATAGCGCTTGGCGTGATCTGTACATATATTTGAGAAAGAACAGCGAGAATAACAAATGAATACCCAGCAACATTATCCGTTTTTATCACCGCGCTGCTCTGTTGAGGGTTGGCCGTGGAGGTCTTGGAAATGTTGACCGTAAAAATCCTGGTGTGCGCGCACAATTGGGCGAAATGTTGTTACATGACGATTGACCGTTCCACCTGCGTTGCACAACAATTAAGAAACAAAAAGGAAGCCGCAATCTTCAGCGGGCAACGATTATCTTGCGGGGATCACGCAACAGGTCCGATGTCAAGGCCCGACGGGCAATCAATGCAAATTGCCAATTAAAAAGACTTCGCGTGCCGACAGGTACGCGAGGGCTCAATTATAATGCAGCCACCAATAAGAATAAATTCATAAAAAAATATACTAAAGACACGCAAAGACAGCAGTGTTGATGAAAGTGATGATATTCCTAGGAAGGTGCGTTATGAAATGTACCTGCTCTGCATTTGCAAGTGCAACCAACCTCGAATTGAACTTTGTGAATAGAATTATCATTTAGTCAGTATGGATTTGTAACAGAACTTTGAGGAATAATCAATAGTCCAGACTGTATCTAGTTAGCAACAAAGACGTCGACGTTCCTGAGACGACGATCTGCTGGTCGCTACTACTATCCACCTTACTACATAAAATGTAACCATTGCTTTACTGTGTACATATTCGCCGGTATGCTATTAGAAAAGAACGAAAAGAAACATCTTTTACGAATTCACATCAATCACAAATAGACCAGTCGCTAATATCTACGCAACTAAACAAATTATTCACATTAATATACCATTTATCTGTCACGTGGATATGGTAATGTGAGAGATCAGCCAAAGGTGAGGAATGGTGAACGTGCAGCGGATTAAAATAAAACTTTCTTATATTTCATATTGTATAGCATTATTTTATGACCGTATTATGAAGAGGCTACCTCAACAACGCTATACATTTGCAATTCCAATCGAAATTCATACTACGGCCTATGTTATAATAGTAAGATGCAGTATCGAATAGATTTTCATAACAAGTTACAATGTACTTTCATAACAAGTTACAAAGCAATTTTCGTACCACCCTTCATCCATTACTTCAGGGGTGATGTGTAAAATAGCTATGTAGATCACCCCACCCCTGTTTTTTGCCAAAGCTTAAAATATATCAACATAGTGAATTTTAAGAAAATCGATTTATTGATTTGGACGTAAAATAAAAAACACATAGTAGCATTTTTAACACTCGTATCCAACAAAATTCATCCATGGTTATGTAGAAAAATGAATGACGTATATAATTCTTGCGACTATATTAAATTATTTATGAATGTTAGTTAAATTTCACAAATTGAATGGTTATAAAGAAATGGTAAGATAAATAATTATTTGAAAACTCCTTAATATATATACGCATAACGAACTCATAGTACAACTGTACGAAAGCATCCAGCAATTTGCCCCATGAACTATATGAATGATTAAGTCGTGTACGCCACCCACTTGCAGCGATTCAGAGCTAATGTTTCATACACGAATATAATCTAATCCTTATCTGAGATGAACTGAAATAATATTATAACGAGAGAAGTTCGGACTTTCGCAATGAGTCTGGGTCGCGGCTTGTTATATGTGAGAATTAAACGTCGGTCTCATTAATTAAAAGTCGGTCGGACGGATTGCAAAATCGCTGAGAATGCAGATTTTTTTATACATAAATATACGTGTGTATATATATACAAATATATTAAGTGTAGAGCCGATGTGCCCCAGTTGGATGAGAGATTGTAGTACAATAGCAACTGAGAGCATGTGCATTGTTTTTATATTTCCAATGATAAGAGAGGTAGGAAATGAGGCGAATCGCGAGACAGTGCCGGGCATTGTTTCCCCTTAAGGAGGTTTCGATTTCGTAACAAAGTGTTACGCAGTCGTATTTCTGGTGGAAATCGTGAACGAAGACGAACCACCAGACTGGTACCAACTGGGATACAAAGGTGGTATTACCACGGGTCGCGGGGACGGTCACGAGGCGACCATAGAAATTAGACGATCGTGATAAACGATGTTTTTGAATCGAAAGTTTGCCTCTGTCTATGTGTGGTTTGTTCTGTTCCGTTCGTTCCGGAAACGCAAAGTCACAGTCGCAGTCACAGTGGAGGTCACAAGTTCAAAATACTATCGTTCAGGGCACGATTTACTTTTCTTTTTTATATTGGAAGCATTACTCAACTTAGGTAATACGATGTGAGCCAATAGAATATAATAAATACATGAATGTATGAAAACCTCTGTTCGAAGATGATCAAAAATCATAAGTATAACCGTTAAATTAAATCGGTATTGATATAAATTGATCGTTATTCAAATTTAAGAATATACGTGCCAAAACCATCGAAGATATAATTTCAAAAATGGAACACCGTCAGCAGCGCCGGCTATCCACCATTTATATACACTCCACTTGTCAATATGAAATTTAACCCCATTCTAATGTAAAAAACGCATATCCTAAAAATCTACGATATTAGGTACATATGAAACGGAATAATACTACTTGATATATGACGTAGCTAGATATAGCTACGTATGAAACAAGAGCACCATAATGTGAAGAGACTAAAAATTTGCATATATAATGTATGACAAAGATGAAAACTGAATCCGGGCATAGGGTCGTCGTGCGATAAGCAAACATTGGCGGGCCACATTTACGTATCGCGTGCGTATGTGTGCGCGTCTGCGTGCATGTTTGAATGTGTGTGTGTGCAAATATTTTTGACTCTATCAATGCATTATTCGAGCCTTTTTATGATGTTTAAAGTACGCATTGAATAGCCTTATTCATTGTTATTTATGAAAATAAGCAATAAACCATTGACGTCATTGTTAAACCTGTTTTAAAGTGTTTAATAATAATAACGCTTGAAATTTGTTCGTTTGTGCGTGAATTTAGTATGTTCTATGTTTTGCTTGTTCTACTACATCCGAGGTTGTCCAGGAGCGCTATGACATGGGGTTCTTCAAGAAAAGTGCAAAGAGAGCTCTCGTATACCGCCGGCAAAATATTTGCCACTGTTTGGGTGTTGCAAATGTCCATGGGCGCCGATGACCACTTAACATCAGGTGCCCGTCTGTCTGTCGGGCTAAATGTAAAAGAAAGAGAATTGTGCCATACAATTTTTTTATTTTGTGTCTTGATGAACTTCATCAGTATCATAAATAATGTACATTTAAAGTTTTTTGGACTTAATAATTAACTGAAATACACCATTCATATACAAAAAAGTCCTATGAATCATATGAATGCACACGTTTTAACGTCAAAACAGCCTGAAACGATTTTGCTTACGTGCTATATGAAAGTAACATATAGCAAACAAAATCTCCTTGAAATACGTTTTAACAATAAACCCTTAACATAGTGGGATAAATATTGCATGGGAATTATTCATATTTTCGCACGAACGAAATTGTAGTGAGCAATGATCGAATGATAACAGAAATATGGAAAAAATTTCGAGGTGAAATAGAAAGTTAACGAATTAAAAGCCATAAGAGCGCGCTCGTTGAGAAAAATTGAAACGAATCTTTTAAACGATGGAAAATGAAATGCGTCGGTGAAAGTTCGGAATATAATTTACAATAATAATATCGTGGTTTTTTTTTTCACCTACCGCGTAATATAATTATAATCGCCGGGTGACGATTCGTTCGGCGTCGACGATAATATTATATCAAAATGTTACACCGAATTATAGAGTCGATCGTGACTAACGAAATTTAAACGTTGTCCGATAAAAGCAATAAAATCGAATGACCGAATCGAGCCGCTCGTACAAACACGATTGAGAGTAAAAGATGTGTTTTATTTATCGTGTCACTTTCACGCGAAATTTCACATAAATATAAGCAAACAGCCTCATTTAATATTTTCTAACGTTATATCGATCGAACGAATTAAATAATGATATGTATCATTATAAATAGTATTTTGCGACAGCTCATACACTATACTGACCGACAGCTAAAATTTATAAATGTTGACTGACAGCATACATTTGTAAATTTCTAAATACATGATTGTATGAATAATTATACAGCTATATACATATTTATATACCAATACGACAGGTGACAGTTTCGGTATTCAAAGTAATAACACATCTGTGATCAACATGAAATAAGACATAACAACTGACATTAGCTGTATTCATACAAAGAATATACTGAATGGATTAATGTACCTACTTTATATCAACTACGTTATTTCTATAAATCTATTCATGATCATTGCAAAAAAAAAAACCGAATGAAAATCGAACTTACAACCCTCGGCTCAGTTCGGTTGTCAGGATCACTAATCACTGGATCAACGTGGTAGTCGCATAGTAATCAATGTGCAATATCTCAAATATCTTGGGTTCTTCGTCATCGTGTAGTCTTTTAGTGGTTACAGATATAAGTTAAATCTCACCCGAGGACTTTTCCTCTAGAATAGGTTAGGAGCAAAAGTTAAATCTCACCCGAGAATATTGGGATGTTTCAACTTGTTCATCAGCTGGACCTCGCGCAACATGTTCGGCCTGTTCGCCCGCTGCTGGTTCATCTTCAGCACCATCACCTTGCCGGACGTCTTGTGAGTCACCTGCGGAAGAGGACAGATCATTATTTAGAGATTCTACTTCATCAGATGAAGATTCCTAACACTAGGCATATTTAGAAGTACCTACCTATGTTAATAATAAACATGTATGAATAATACTTAGTACATATTTTTATCAATAAAACATTGCTAGGCGAAGTAAAGTGTGTGTGGCATGAACGCTGAGGATGAGCCATTCATGGTAAACTACATATACTAATACTACTACTGTATTATTGAACCCGAGAACAAGTGCGTTCCTCGTTACATTTACTTTAGTTGAAGCGATAACACTTAAACAGCGATTTCTAAATTCATAATATGTGGCCGAAACTGCTTAACCCACCCAGCCACTTAAAAGCCATTATAATCGTACAATAGATTACAATTGAAAAAAAAAAGAAACTTAATTCTTCGCTCGTGTAATTATTATGTATTTGAATTTAGAATGCACAAAACACACATACCCACTCACACACATACAAACCCACACACACGCCCACATAAACACACATTCACAAGAAAGAAAAACCTTATCAGCGACGAATCTGCAGCCGTTATCTCGAGATACAAATACCCTCGAGATGCGCGAGGCGTTGTCATCTCTCGACAATAACTGATAACTGTCCAAATTAAACACAGATAAAACACACCTGCACCTCACGGTGAGTCACTGTGTTCGTGAAGTGATAACTCTCTATGTAATTCTATTTTATGTGGCAGAAAACGAATATTGTTTTATTTACTGTTAAATATATAGTAGTTGGTTCCCATAAAAACTTGTTATCTCACGTGGAAGTCAACTTCTGCAAGAGGTGGATACAGAAGGAAGGTGGTAGGGTGAACGTGATAGATATAGAGAGAAACTTAAAAGAAACTAGAAACTTACTCATGAATGTAATGAAGCATTATATCGTATACCAAACAACTTTATATGCTCTAAGTTAGTACGTGGTCGTCAAAATTTGCACGATACAAGTAGCTCAATGTGAGAATAACATATAGGATGTAATAAAATACACATCGACATACAATAACAGAGTCAATAATAGTAATAATAATAATCGTTTTGGTAATACGACGGTGGCGAACGACAAGAATGCCGTGGCCGGTACAGAACAAGACGGTTGCACAATGTCGCCTGTTCATCACCCGCTGCTCACCCACATTCTCCGTGTAAGCGGTGTGATGTAATTTTAAATTTAATTTTAATTTAAATTCCATTTACGAACGATAACTGGAAATTTTATTAACGCAACACTCTAGCGCGGGTGGTTTGTTTTCGACGGTTCGTTGCGACAGGATTCGATTTACGTTTTTAGTTTTACGAGAATTTACCACGTGTTTCTTTACGTAAAGAAAGCAGCCAACATGTTAGGGTGACACGTGAAAATAAATATTACGGCTTTTATTTGGTATGTATAGAGAATGGATTAAACGGAAATGAGAATTATTATGTCAGATAAATATGTAATGTTACACATATGTTGGTGAGAATTGAATGGGATCCTGGACGGTGATTGTGACAATCCAGTCCGTCCAAGATTCAATCCGTCTAATGTTTCTCCTGCGAATTATCCCACTTCGCACTCTTGTTGTAAACAATAGTAAAATAATAAAACGAAGGAAACATATGAAAAAGAATCCAGGAGACACGGTGATAAAGCTAAGGATTATGTATGGAAGATTTAATGATTAGATGGATGGATATATGAAAACAGGAATAAATGTATCGCCGAATCGATAGGAGAAATGTACACAATAAATAAACAAAAAAATGATAAAATCTATTCAAGAGATCCTATGTAATAGTGAAAATAACGTTGGAGTATCCATTTGCCAGTTTGTAATTACTTGGCAATGTGAGAATTGAAACAGTACAAGATGACAACATGTATGACGGATAAACGGTCCGTAGAAAATATTCAAAAATGAAGATGACCACTCAGCAGTTTAGGATGTCTCATTTATATTATTACTATGTATAGACAAACAAAAAAAATACCTAAAGCCTAAATCATAGGTTGTTAAGCTAATCTCATGCAACGCCCAGTTTAATTAACAATACTCATTGTTCTGAAACGTGTCATATCCTATTTCTTAGTTCTAAGTTACATTTTTAATAGAACAATAGGTGAATTTGCGTTAAATTTGACGTATCAGATGAATATAATTTTTTGCTTTCTGCAAAATTCTTTGCTGTGCTACTAACTTCTATTACTAAAGTGCTACTTCTGGGCTTCATACAGCCGTGATAAAGGCATTTAATTCCCAAGAAGGAGAGTTATCACTCACGATACTCTTAATGTCTTGTCGATAATGATTTGCTAGAAAGTAAACTCATACATAATGCATACTTCAAATTAAAAAGCATAGTTCTGCTTTGTCTGCATGTCTCGAGAGGTGTAAAATTTAATTTAAACTGTTTCGCCGGAGTTTCTCGTCGAATCCGTTCCGAGTAACATTCGCGTTGCACAATAATTGCAATTGTTGGAAGGATTCGACTGAACACGACCTTGACGACGTTACAAACAGAGGATTCGGTACGTGCGTTCCGGCCGTTCTGCGTATCATCCGCAAAACCGTTACAATATTTGGAATGGTCTGGAAAACGCAGTCCGTCGTTGCACGCGCGCCAACTTCGAAAATCATGTTACGACATTATACCAAAATATTGTATTGAACACCGACGCGTTTTAGGCTGGCTGAGAAAGCATTAGGTACAACAATTAAAAAGTAAATAAAAGAAAAAGTTCAACTTTGAAAAGAACAAAAACGTACTGAAGATACCGAGCATGAATTATGGTTCGCGATTCGTCGTCGGATTTTTGTCGGAGTATTGTCAGCACTCGACAATGGCGGTGAGGTTGAGAAGCACCCGAATAACTTTGCACAATAACAGCAGGGGATCGAAGCTTGGCCTTGGGTACGTCGCATACCAAGGACTCTGTTGCCAAGTTTTCTGTATATCTCGGGACGTTTCGGTCCCAGCTTTCGTTCATCCATGCATAATTTATACTCAGACTTCTGCCTTTACGAACGTCTGTGTCGTAGTTACGTTTTCATGACAGAAAATCTCTAAAAGTCTTTGCAAGATGAGGCGAGTACGCAATGGTCCCCAAGAGATCACCGCTGAAAGTTTAGCCCTAATGTAAGTACCAGCTTCGCGCTCATTTCTTCCTTTTGATATGCTGCTGGTTTAGGATTCGTTTTGCTAATTCTAATACTAGTAGCTGTAACTATGTCGTATGTCAATATTTCAATCCTTAAAAATAAAAAATGAGCCGTAGAGTAAAAAACGATATTAATCGTGAAACAAATGGAAAGAAAATGAAAAGTATTCGCGGTCAGATAAAAAACCAAATGAAGATTCATCACGACTGGATTTAAATCATGGGCAATGTAGAGTTTTCAAGCTGGTAATCCCAATTTTGCGGCAGTGTGACCTGGCAGCATTAGTCTGTACGTGCTTTTCGACCGGTCGGCGTATCAGCGACGAAAACAGTTTTTGTACCACCGACTGCCGAACGGACAGAAACTGAGAATTCAGTACGTCATTGTTCGCTCAAACTTGTATTCTTGTTACACAAAATACGAATACAAATCCGAGCACTGTGCAAAATAGGTTACGAAGAGACTCGTACACGGTCGCGTTGAAAATAAATGGTGCTGGTAAAAATGTGCAACCTTTACAATAATTTTGAAGTTTCATACGAAAGGATGGGATATGTGGGTATTATAAAAAATTCTATAAAGTATCAACCTACCACACTAATACTAGCTAATAGATACACTTGAATCCTTTCGGCTGCAGACTCAAAATTTAAATATCTTCCAAAGTATAAGAAAATATTCAAAAATGAAGATGACCACTCAGCAGTTTAGGATGTAGCAGCAGTGTG
>DWEC01001056.1:0-14294 GCA_018245735.1 Microceris miodesmiata
GGTCAAAATATTAATATTACCTTTCACACGTACATGCTAAAAAAATATCTAAAGCATTTTCGTAAGAAAAGCTATTGGAAAGATCCAATAGCTGATAATAAAAGTTGGTAGATTTTGCAAAGAGTCCCCACTTCGGTTCGTACAAAGCCCGCGGCGCCTCGGTCTAAATTTGTACGATTCTGAAATACGCTTACTCCGACACATTATCCCCTTTTATGACCTATAAAAGTCAGGCGAAACATACTACATTTGCGGGACCAACATTACACCAGAACCTAATATAAGCTTCTTTATCGCTTCTCCACTCCCAATACTTTATCGTGCAATGCATAGATTTTTCGGCGATTTGTATTTCGCCCTCGCCAATAAAATGTTTACGTTCCATTTTATTATCAACGCGTGATGGTTCTGCTAATACGAAAACTTTTATTATAATTCATAAAATACAATGACCAGTAAAAAAAATATGTCCTCCCGAACGTGACAATCTAAGGAGTTCCGCAGATCTTAATAGTGCCATAAAGTTTATGGGTGAATAGTCATTGAATGTAAATTCATTTAACATCTGGCTGTGAGATTAAAATTTTAATCATCTACTGCCTGTAGTTTATGTTAATTGCTTACAACGTTGTCTTCAATATTCAAATTTTAGATAGATAATATTTTTTATGCCGCAACTCTTATGATAAAAGCGTTTTTATGACAAGTGTCAGAAATGTATGGCTACGTATAAAAAGCAAATCAAATTAAAATTTATATTAGGATGACATTAGCAGGCTAATGATCGAAAATACATTAGTAGTTAAAACATCACACAAATCACTAAACATTGTAGTAACCACATGAAAAATCATAGAGAACATTTATATAAATCAATCTCGTCAAAACGACGCCTGCTCCATATTTCGTAAGCTGTATCACAATAAAGAGATGACATCAAAACAAAGAAAACGCTTCGAAACGAAACTGAGGATTAATTATGAGCTTTCTGATCTTTATTGTATTTGAATGATAAACTACGGGTACATCTTTAACATCTGGTAGGTTTATTGTGTTGTGTGGGGCTGTCGGTGCGATTTTTGTATACATATGTATTGTTATGTATATGTACTGGTTATATTATTGAAAAGGACAATTACATTATTTGTATTATGTATGTACGTTTGATATTACATTATTTGTTATAACAAATAGCTAATAGCTAGATTTAAACAAATAGCTAGATTTTCATACAAGTTAATTTCATACAAATAGCTAGATAGCTAGCTAAAAAACAAATGGCTAGATTTTCATACAAGAAAAATATCACAAGGGGCCACATGTTAATAATGACTTTAGAAATATGTGCAGCGTAAATCTTCATACGAATTTAAGATTTTTTTATCACCCATAATAATGAGCCTCAACGAAATGAACCGTTAATTTTCTCGACGAATGCAGGTTATAACAAAAAGCAAAAAGGGGAAGGCTCTTTAGGATATTACTACGATTTACCTGCCGCTGTTGCCTCATATCGCGTAAATGAAATAACGCACTCTCTCCCGGGACCGGATTTCAGCGTAACATGAAACAAGATTATTCATCTGTAATAAATCACTTCACGCCATCATATTTGTCCAACCGTTGTCTATAAGCGAGTCGAGGGAACAAAATAATACCATTTTTCCTTTACTTCAGTACTGAATATCGTTTTCTAAGATGATACTATGTACACGCTTGTCTACTCTACTATTCATGGATAAATCTTTAACAGTCACGAGTCTGCTGGAAGAGATGTTTCAGAAATAAACAGTGCCTTTGTACAGATTTCTTTCTGTTTATGTTTGTTTTATATTAATCTACATACATACGTATGTATATGTGCATAAATGAAGGTCTCTATGGAATGTTTTATTAGTGTTTATACATATAATTTTATATGTACCGGATTAATTCACGTACGTTTTTAGTCGGGCCATGCCGAAAGTCGCACGTAAGTTAAGCCAGTACATATGTACATATGTATATACTACTGGTACATACGGTCAACTCCATTTAGTTAAAATGCCATTGGCCTGGTTACAGGCCATTTAAAAAGCGGTCATTAAAATAATTGAATATCGTCAAATAAAGCCTTATATAGTTTGATGACGCCTTTTTTAATATTTACGGGATGAAACAGCCAATATCGCGAACAGTTAGAACTGTTAAAACATAGGCTACTAATGTAGTGAATTCGAGTAGATTGGCCTTTAATAGTTCGATTTCACGTGAAATATAGCTTCCCGCTTGCACTACAACAATGACCCGAGTACTTTAGGAAGTCCAGCAAGCACCTCTGCCATCTGTTTACGTCCGCGAGCACTCGGCAATTTGATTATATATTTTTTGGAATTCCTATCAAAATAAAAAATTTCTACACCCGATATTTCATTCATCAGAACTAAATAGAATTAGTGAAAGTGTTCAAAGCACCTGTGTAGTTCTATATTTTTATTCAGAAGTTTTTTTTTGAAGTTGTCATGATACATGATTTCAAATCTGTGGTACGTAAATAAATATGCATGTATAATACTAATTTATGTGCTGGCTGCAGTTGAACACAAAGACGATTCCGTCGAAAATATCTGGAACTACGAAATCCAGTACCTATATGGACAACTGTTATATATGTATGTATTACTACTGAATCGATTGTCATAAAACTTTCAATATTCTCTTCCTCCTACATGACAAAACTACAAGCATTGCAACGAAGCCAAAATTTTAGCAGAGCACACCTGATACATACATTAATAATGTTAAGACTTCAACATCATCAACAACATCATTGACTTTTCAGCCTTTATTGTTCCACTGTGTGACTATCAGATGATATCGGCCGGGTTTGTAAGCGTTTAATTATAAGAATAGATGTTGTTTGAAATCTATCAAAAGCAAAATAATTTCATCCTATTTGTTCTGTACCCATTCCATTATTAAGTGAGCGAAGTTTTTTAAAAGTTCTCACCTCACTTCATAGCATCCACATTTAGCAAAAACACGGACAAAAAACCTTGCGATCTTCAATCGTAACCCTTCATTAACTGGGTTACCGTGAGAATGCAAAAAACTGACACTTGACCCCATAACAGATTCATTCACGAATTTCCTGCATGCGACGTAACCGTATACGTGCACTACCTGTTCACATGTGTATACAACTCGCAGAAATCAACTAGGCACTTACAAGAAATGAGCTTCCCATTTGACTACGCCTACCAATGCAAACCGTTTCCAGACCCCTTTATGACGTCCTCGTAGCAAGAAGCCTAGTTGATTTCTGTGAGTTACCTATACTATAAACATCTTTCTTCGTAGACATGTTTTATACTACGTCAATCTGAGCTAGTACTATGCGTGAGGCGGTTTTATTCCTGTACTATTTTGTAAGGTTTAAATAAAGAATAAATAAATAAAAATAAATAAATCTGTTTATCCGCACGTCTAAACTATCAATGTACGAGTACGTACATATATCGTTCCTGTTTAATAATAGACGCATTTAATATTCATTCATCATAATGAAAACAAATTATTCATAATATACTGATTCTGTGTTTTTTTTATTATTTTAATACTTGATTACAACTCATCTGTATTTTGTGTAATTGAATGACAAAATAAACTCCTCCGTTCATGCTTTCATATACAATATTATTCGTTTTATAAATAATTATTCCTTTAATTTCGAACGAATACATACAATGAATCAGTGACAGACTTATAACAGAAAAACCTTTTACGTACTGACGTGATTTCCGAACGGAGCTGTTATGTCTATATTCTGTGCTTAAATGTATTTATTATTAACGCTTTTCTGGTAGAGAAGCCGTACAAAAAATGTATACATACCATAGACGCTACTAAGGACCGTACTCGTACTTGCGGGTTTTCTCTCTATTATTTGGAATATCGGGTTTAGTACAGATAACAAGAGCTAGTAGTGTCTATACTGTCCGTCGAGGGCACAGGGATAAGTGGAGGTCAAATGGGATACATTATATTTTGTGGCTATCGAAGCTGACGCGTTAACATATACGCACCCATTTTGGATATATTTTCTGAGATTGTTGTGGCAATGAATGAATGAACGATGAATCTAAATTACATTACACAAAGGTTGAAGATTAAAATGCTTGGTTAATATCAGTTTTGTCATTTAGCAGTAAGAATACCTCAGTTTTAGTTTCATCCTCTCTGTTCGTCGGTTTATAGTTCTAATGCTGGCCTGTTTTACTGTAACTTTGACTGTAAATATCATATGTACTTTTAAAATAATGCCATTTGCTATAACGGAGAAAGAAAACACATCCAATCGAAATCATCATAATGTTTTAATTATATTTGAATAGTAGCAGCACAAACTGGGACAACAGCCATAAGAATATATGTGTAACTCTAATAGGAATATTTTAAGATGATTTAAAATCAATAGAACACAATTCTCTAATATTGTTTTCTAATTAAAGATATCAGTTACAGATGATCTGTTTTGGACCGTGCTTAGTGAACGGAATGCTTCATCATCATCAGCCTATCTTAGTTCTCCGCTGGACATATGTCTTCCCTAATGAGCGCCATCGCACCCTGTCTTGTGATTTAAAAAATGAACGGAATGCTTAGCACACTTCAACTGTAACTGGACGATGTTTATTTAATGCAGAGTTTATTGTAAAAACATCCCTACTAATATTATAGATGCGAATATAAGTTTGTTTGTGACGGTTTCACGCGAAAACTACTCAACGGATCATCATAAAATTTTGTACACATGTTCTTGGAGGTGTTAGAAGTAACATAACATACTTTTATTGAAAAAAAAACCTTAATAAATATATATATTTTTTACTATTAAGTAAATATTTATTTAAAATGATTTGTCACGAAACTTCATGTGGCAGACCAAATTCCACGCCAGCGAAGCCGCGGGAAAAAGCTAGTTTATAATAAATGTGTCATGTTAGTACCATTTAAATCTAAGAAAAATGTTTATATTACTTTTGTGGAAGTCTATGGAGGTTATTATCGTTGTCCTACTCAGTTTAAAACCGGTTAATAATTATAAGATCAAAAAAAATACATACATAAATAATAAAAAAAATACATAAATAATACATATATCTGTCGACACACATAGTTGTTAACCATCACGATACGACATAATATTCTTTCGTAATGTACGTTGTCTGTAATAATCTTTATATAAAAATGAATATGGTTACTTTATAACACATTTGTGTTTATTACTGTGTTAGTTGAAAATAGTCTGTGAGAATTATATTACAGTAAAGTGACACCATCATAATCGTCATCCTGATAATCATTTTCATCGCCAATACTTATAGTTTAACTGCTGTTTACGGGTTACCACTTACAAAGAAAATGATGATAGAATAACGTTAAACATTATTCAAAGTAATACGACTCTAATGAGCGTACAACTGAACAAGCGAGTTATTTCTTTTCGGATAACCGACGTCAAACGTAACTTGTGTTCCGTTCCCGTCGTGATATACAAACCGTCCACGTAATACATTAGACGGCATGGCGATCGTATTATTCAAACTGATAAACAAAAGGTCAAGTTCTTTGAATCTAATGAATAATGGACCTGAATTGTTCATGACAGGTCACGTAAGCAACGGTGAGACAAATTTCGGAGTCAGTCGACTGTTTTTTTTGTTCTAACATTCGGTCAGTGAGATTGTGAGTTGTGAGCTGATAAATTTGACGTTTTGTGCTCTGTGAGCGGAGTTTATTTTTAATTCAGCTCGTTATTGCCAGTTAGTTGTACTTTTTTTATTTGCAACATCCTATAAGATTTTCTAAGATTTTCAACTTGACGAGAACATAATATTACCCCTGTAATTATGGAAGAGGTAGACAGATGAGTGTAGTACACTCTTATGTTTTACTAGTTACGTTTACGTCCCACCATGGAATAAAGAGTCAACCTAGATTACTAGGAATTTCAAGGAGGCAAAAACTTAATGAAATACATATATACCTCTTTTAATTCTAATTTACATATTAAATGCATTTTATCTATTGATATTCCTTAGATTTTCGTTTTTAGTTAATATCAGAAAAAGTTTTATATTAAGGAGTAAAAGAGCACCAAAAATCGAACGCAATTTGTATTCAATATGAAATACCTCAAGAACTTTTTGAAATTCTCTAAACCGGATTGTAACTTTGCTTTAATCATTATTCGTCGTATATTCCCATAAGAAAATATGGTTGCAGCTTGACGTGTTATTATCACAGGCCAACAATCTTATTGGAAGTGTTGCAATGTGAATTTCTTACAGGACTTGCTTTGGTCAGTTACTTGAACGTATTCGAAATTTTTGCTTACTTTGCTTTCATTGCGCGATTGATTTCCAATGGTAGGGCTTGTTGTTATAGTGACCAGTAATGGATATACGCTGATGATAAAATACGTCTCGGTAAATCATTAAGAGCTGTAATAAAAGGGTTGTCCTTTAGGGGACGATTAAATGTCACCTTCCGTTTTTGAATCGCCGCCCACCCGGTCTTCAACTGTCACAATGGAACTGGCCGGGTGCGAAAAAATTATTTCGCTTTCGAAAATTAAAAGTGAGTTTTCATTAATTTCGCGCGTAAAAAGATAGTCCGACTTTTAAATTGATTCGAGGATTTCTGTGTTGAAGTGGCGTTAATACAGATTATTCTATAATATTTTCATAATATTATTTACTTAGCGTATTGAATGGTTTTCAAAAGTCCTAAACAAATTTGAAACTTGTTAATAAATTATAGAAATAAAATCACGTAAGATCTAATGGCAATAAAAAAACTATTTTAAAAAATATTTGAAATAAATAAAAGTAACTAAATATATATTCGCAGCCCTGTTCAATCATTTTACCAGTGTGGCCGATAAAAGCCTGAAAGTATGCTCTAAAAACATATTTAACTTTATACGTTTAATAGCAACACGCACGTAGTATGTTTTAAAGAGAGACCGTCCTCGTAATTTACATAAAACGCAAAGCCGTAAAAAATATATGTATATTTTTTTATTTATTTTAAGTTAACGAATTGTCCTAAAGAGCCTGTTACTTTTTCATTAAATGCGAAACACTTTTTCATTAACGGTAAAGCTTTAAACCTCATCCCTAAACGAAATTCAGATTTAAAAGCAACCCTCGAGGGACACATGAAATGAGTGGCAGAGATTATAATAACAACGTCAGATAAAACTCCTTTTAGTTGTCGCTCGTTATAATTTTCACATACGTTATATTATATATAGGTACATAGGTCATAATATTATCGGTATAATTAAGAGTCAGGAGAAAAAATATTTTTACTTCTACTGCGCAATTACCTCGTTTGCTCGAATTTTTCATAGATACATCGACGCTTAGTTTTTTTCTTATGGTATTAATGAACATAAGTACCTACCTCTGAAAAAAGATATTTTAAAATATATTTAATGTTTTACAAACAACATTTACAAATAAAAAAATGCGATTTTATGAATTACTACTATCTTATACAGAATAATAAATTATATAATATATGTATAATAAAAAAAATATATTTGACAGTGAAATAAAACATTATTTGTTGCATTGTAGTGAATTTAAGATAATTATGCGAAATTTTAATGAGGCACACAAATTTTATCGAATTTTCGAACGAACGTTAAGCGTTAGCTACAGTACAGTGCCCCTGGCAATTATGGCGCGCACCACCTGTCAAATGCAACTGGCGACACTCCCGTTTCGCGCCAAACTAATTATTTAACAGACTCAGAACAAAAAGCATCCGTGCGAAAAATGTCGCAGTATTCAATTTAAAATTCGAACTCCTTTTCGGTACTCCAATCGCTTTTTATTAACTGCCAGCGTTAGTCTATTTTTGTAACTTGTTCTTTTGATTAAAAATTTCAAGTTCACGATATCCAATTTTGCTGGGTTAATTGACATATCTATTACTATTTTGTCATTCAAGTATCTTTTTAATTAATGTTATGCTTGTCAATATATATTTTGTATACTTGTCCAATTGTCGAAAATACCATTTAGTTAATATAAATTTATAGAGAAAATAACTAATAATTCACTGTAACAGCTTAAGTAGCATTCGGTGTATTTAATTTGCGGACTGAAGGAGAAAAATCGGGTGCCGTGCTTTAAACAAGGTTTAATTTGTTGCCATTAATAAAGATGATGCGGACGTTACCCCTTTGGCTATTAAATCTTCGTGTCGCCTCGAACACTAATGCAGTTCACGAAGGCATTTAATGAGATACTTATATACAACGACTTAAGGTTGAAAGTCGTTTGGTATCCGCATTTACATTTGATGTATCCACAAAAAATGAGTTTTTGCGAACCGGGTGTTCGAACGGGTTATTCATGAAGTGCAAGTCGCTTGTTTTAAGAAAACATATGATCGTATCGTAAGGTCCAGTAGTGTCGGGTGTATGAAATTTAATCGTTCGGTTTTATGCATAAGTTCATTAAGTGTAAATAAGTTGTCTTTCCTGTGTAACGCGAAATTCTTATTGTGTCGGTGTTTGCAGACCATCGATATCCACACTGACACACTCCCGTGTGTCTGTTGTATCTATGTATTTCCAAGGATCCATGTTGCCTAGCTTGACTACAATCATTACAGCGGAATTTTGATAGGCTTTGCTTTTTGAAAATGTTATAACTGGTGAGAAATATACATCCTATGTATAATTAAAAATGTAACACAGAACAAACGCATAGAATCGAATCTGCAATATTCGGGGTTAAAGTTATTTAGGTCACGTAGGTATACATAGTAACGAAAACTATTTATTATTCTTAAACTTGCAATTACATTCCATCCTGATAATCTTATATGTGAAGCTTTGTATATACTGTGTCCTCACCAACTAGGTCACTAGATTACTGGTCATTACTAGACAAAGGCACTTGAGAAATGTTTATTGTTAGACATGTTCAGCGTTCATCCTCCTGTAATATACATGCCGGATGTATTCTCTATTGTTCTCGATTGTCTATGGGTCGTACGGCCTTGTATAAGACGGTTGCTATGTATTTACATATATGTACATATACCTACGTATTCAATTTGTAGAGATAGGGTCTAATATATTTATGTGTAGTCTGTACAGGTTCTTACTTATAGAAACTTACAAAAAAGCAACGTAACTCACGCAAGTAATCACCGAACAGGTAGGCAGAGGGGTGAACTACATTCCTACGCTTAACCAGTTACGTTTACCTTTCTTCATAGAATAGGGTGGTGAGCTTGTATCTTATAGAATTGGAGAATTTTTGCATAAAATAAACTTGTTCATCAGTACAAATTATTAATTATCTTGAATACTATAATTATAAGATTAACCATCATTGTCGATCGGTAAAATAAAATTTCTAATCTGTGACAAAGCTTATAATGTTATTTGCACAAATATTGATATATATGTAAGGACTGTATAGAAACATCTAGATTATTCCATATTACGCGTTTAGGCAGTAATTTAAAAAATGACAATAAAAAAAGTGTAATTAAATTAAAAATGCGAAAAAAGTTTTCAAAAAATTGTCTACACTCTTATTACTAACAAAATAAATTATTACATAATAAAATCTTCATTAACATTTATTTTGATGATTATTAAAACAAAAACTTAAAACAGCTATTCGAATAACATGAAATAACAACCTTTTAGAAAACGCAGGAAGTGAGAAATCATAATTTAATTTTATTTATTATCTTCAAAATACACTCTTCTGTAGTAACTCACTTGTACTTTCGTGCAGTTGCCGCTGAATGTCGTTTGACATGAAACTCATTGGTGTTAAGCATCTCAGCAGATATCCTCTGTCTTTGGACCGTTGAACCAGAAATATCGTATTTACCGGCGGGAACACGCGATACAGGAAATAGGTGGCGAGCTCAATGAGTTGCTATTGTATAAGATCTGTTTGGGGTTACCAGTTGCAATAGTAAATGCTCTTTATTAATTTTAATGTAAATAAATTATGATTAAATTTAAATTAAATTTTTGTTTCAGTGTTACAATAGCTTGTTTTCAGAGCACCAGTATTTTAATATGCGACCAATACTGTGCCGTGTATAACATTCTATCTTTTGATTATATTATGTAAATCAAATTTAAATTGGAACACATAAGGACTTTGATAATTATATAATTATACAATTATACGTTAATAATTATATAATTACGCGTTAATTCGTCCATAATGATATAATTATACGTTACTTTAAAATTATTCTCTTTTAAAATAAGAATAACTTCCAATTTTAATTATCCGAACACTAAGCTTTTTAACTCGTAAACTCATGTAAGTACATGGACATATTTGATTAACAATAATAATAATCACCAAAATTTAGTTCTATTTTTAAATCCAACCTATAGTTTATTGGGGGAGCGGCAGACTAAACACAGACGCAATCGCGCGTCCACCGCGGCCATTGATACCGCGTTTGGACGCACGATTTACCACTACGGGCTATTTACCGCCCACTAGGAGTCCGTGATGGATGTGCGGATGTCCTTCGACTTTTGTTTTTAGAACCACTTTGGCCGTTGTTGATATATCGCGTTTCGCTCGAACGCCGTTTTTATATCGCGCGGAAAGCCTAAATGGGTTTGCCGGCGGCTTAATATATTGTTAAATTGCAATACATAATGGGGTGTACAGCTCGGAGAATAAAGTGGTAAGTAGTTTTGTTACATTACATGAATAATGTATCTGCGCATAAGTAATGAGATAATTTAAATAGGAAATATGACATTGGTTTTTTATACGTGATATGAGATTATAAAAACATGTATGTATATGAATATGATTGATTTCAAGGAGCTTAACATAACATTGGTTTTTGTTGGTGAATATACTGGCCGATATAAAAAAAGTTTATTTTTCCAAAAGATTTAGCGATAGGAAGTATTATTAAAGTACATGTCCGCTGTGGGCGGGAATGAGCTGATGATCATGATGATATAGACAGCAGTAATCCTTTGCAGATTTGTTATAGAAGCAATCCTGCACCTTATTGTGCCGCTAAGTGATATGTTGTGCCAAGGGACTTAAACGTAACCGGTGAAACTTGGGAGTGTACTACACTACTCTGCCTACCCCTTCGGGGATTACAGGCGTGATGTTACGTTACGTTTAAAAGTTTATAAATAGAAGAAAATATTACGAGGATAATCTTAATACTCAGAAATAGCTCCGAATCTCGTACAAGTCTTGAGAAGTTTTAAATTGGGATGTTCGACGTAGACGACTTGCTTTAATGTTTAGCATGAGCTATTTTAATGTACCATATTTTTAAACCAAAACGAAACAAAGAAACATAAAATTAGGAAAAATGATACGCTAACATTAAAATTACCGGCACGTAAATAAAAATTTTCTTCAATAATAAACTGATGATAATTTTAGACAGCCCACAGAAGTATTGATCGTATTATGCGTTTGAGATATTATTTTTGCAGTACAAAAAATGTCCTTACATCGCGGAACACAAAAAGCCCATTGCTGCTAAATATTTATAAAAAACTTTCATGACAAAAAATAAACAGCTTTTCTGTCAAACAGGACCGACCGTACGTAATGAAATTCCTCTCACATGATAAAAAATACAACGGCCACTCTCGTCGGGCTCACCGTATAACTCTTGTAAACTCTGAATCAGTGTTACGTCAATCAGGAATTCCCTAATTCCGTGATGTCCCCGTATACGACGAATGCCGAAACGATAAATGAATGTTTTTTATACATCACTCGAATGTCCCCAGTTTTTATGTGGACCAAACAACGACTTGTCCATGAGGTTTTTACACGACGACCACTAAAGCTTTTTGCGCAACCCCAGACTCCATCTCTGCCCGTCAAGCGCCTATATATTTTAGTACCAGCAACCACAGACGTAATTGATTGAATTCTGTGTAAATAAGCCATATTTTTGTCTCGGGGCTTTTTGCTATGTACTCGTTATAAAGAAATATTAGTGCCTTTTGCGGCTGCAATTCGGTTCGTTGGGCATTTTTTGGCAAAGATCGTTAGCTCCGAAACGTATTTACGGTAAAACGACTTTAATATAGAGTGCCAGGTTAAAAAACTGCTGTGATTTAGTGTTGCGATGACCAAAAGTAGGACTTGAATTGTAGCTTTTTCTAACCAGAGACTATTGTTATCCTCAATAATAATACTACCTACTTATGTTCTTAATTTAAATACAAACAAATATTTCTTTTAACCAAGAAAATAATCTCTCTATCTTGCGCGTCATTTATAGATATAATGTGTTAGTATAACTTGTATAATTATGTTATTAAGACTTTATAAAAATTATTTCTTATGAGCACTTAGAAAACTTATCTTTCATATTCGCTTACGGGAACTTCTGATGATATCTATAAGCCCTTCAATCTGTTTATTTCACAAAGATACCATCAGCATTTTATCATTCGATCCCTCGTCGTAATTTAATCGAATACGGTTTAAATTTTTGTAAGCCCTACTTCAAATAAATACATGTATGGTCTGCAGGCTTCATTTATTTCCAGAACTTGATTTGAAATGGCAAAAGATGGCGATTCTTATCGAGTTATAACTCGCATCGGCGCAATCGATTTAGCGATAAGCGAACCAATCATCACATGCAGGGAAGGCGTGAACTTGACGACTAAGTTATGACGATTATAAATCGAGTAAAATAAACAAATTAAACAATCGATGATCGGTTGGTTCGGAACGCCATTCAATTAAGCTTGTCGATTTTTCATGTATTTTCGATTGGTCATAATTCGAGCAAAAATAAACAAACATTAATAAATGGGATTGTGTTTTAAAATATTTAGATAAGAACAGATTATATTATTTTTTGTGAAATAATCATTTAGTTTTCAAATATGCCAAACAATGACAAGCATAGGACAAACAAGATGTTTGCAAATGTAATACAATCCAAGTTACGACAAATTACGATTCAACTGGAAGGCACCACGGTCTCAAAGCAAAGTACAAAGTCTCGTCTACTTTGATAGTTCATTGAAAAAACGGGATCACAGCTTTGATTACATTTTTCTCAAATATTCATATCCCTTTCTACACAAAATAGCGATTTATTTGATAATATTTTATCTCAAAATAAAATCGATTCAAAATAAGATCGAAGAAAACCAAATACTAAATAGTTTTAACAAATCTCTTGGACAAAGTTGGACAAAGAATGTAAATCTTAATAAATTTTGAAAAGAAACGAGAAGCGAAGTCATTAAAAATCAGTTAAGATCCAATCAATATTTACTGTCACAAACCCCAATTTACAAATTCGGGGACAAAGCAAACAGTCCGCTCCAATATGAACAGTCGTCGAGTCACATTGTACAAATGGTGATTGAGATCAATATCGCAGTTTTAATAAAACAGATGGGAAACGGCTTCCATATCCGGCGCTCTGGGTTTTTTACGGCAAAAAAATGTGGCTCCTCGAAAAAGCAGTGATAATAGAAACAACGGTCGTTGCTCGAAAAGGGGTTATCTTGTTTTTATTTGCAGCGAGGTCTTTCTGAACGCGTTAAAAGGGAACAACTCGACGTTCCGGGGTTGGCGTGGGCGGGATTATACAAGAGTCTATCTGTTCCAATTTATACACCGACAAGAAAGACGTATCAATAAAGTTCAATAAGTGTGCGCTCGGCTTTATGTTGTCTATGGTTTGTTTCTCAGGTAATTTATGTATGTTTTAATAACGTGATAGTTCAATATTGTCGGATAGACGCAAGATCTTGTTGTTTATTTAAATAAAAAACTTCGCCCTCTGTGAACTAAATTGAGTTTATTTCATACTTACAAATATTTCGTATAGCTTAAAATTTCTGATAATAATATGTAACTTATAATGCAGAAACCATTAGATATATTAATTTCTAGTTTATCCAATAGATCTCTATTAAATACCCTGCACATTTTGAAGTAAAATAAAATTATTTGAAAATAGTAAAACAAAATAAGTTATGGCATTTTATGTTTAAAATTAAGAAATGTTGTTTTAGGTTTATAATTTACATTTTTAGGTGTCTCTATTTAGGTCGGTTAACCAGTATCATACACTAGGATAGAAGAAAATATTAAAGTGATATTTTAACACCTCGGCCACTTTAATTCAACTAAAGCTCAGGTGGTGTTTCAATCAAAAATTTATCACCGGATTTTATTGGGATATTTTGAGAACTACAACTCAACAAGAGACATTCCGGT